>JAJONR010005560.1:0-33873 GCA_029582245.1 Solanum etuberosum | reverse complement strand
GCAAAATTTCAGATTTTGCTATTTCCAATTTAGTTCTTTTTGGAACTCAAGGTGCTACATCTAGTGACCTTAACACTTAAGAAATTTTAAATTTCTCGGTAAAATCCTACTCACAACGAAGGATGGTTCGAGTCTTAGCTCAAAAAATTTATGGGGTGTTACAAACTGTCCCAAGTCCTTCGTATGAAATCTCATATGCAGGAAAGACTTGAGGGATGAGATCCGTGCATAATCACTTCCTGTAATGACAATGTCATCTACATATACAACAAGGAGGACAATGCCAGCGGTTGATTGTTGATAGAAGACTGAGTGATCACATTTGCTCATTTTCAAACCAAACTCTTGAACCACCTCACTAAACTTTCCAAACCAAGCCCGGGGACTCTGTTTCAAGCCATACAAAGACTTCTCAAATGACAGACTTTCCCATACTCCCCCTGAGCAACAAAACCAGGTGGTTGCTCCATATACACTTCCTCTTGAAGATCACCATGAAGGAATGTATTCTTGATATCCAATTGATGTAAAGGCCAATTCTCGGAAGCAATTAGAGAAATGAACAAGCGGACAGAAGTGAGTTTGGCAACCGGAGAGAAGGTGTCTAAATAATCCACCCCATAAGTCTGAGCATACCCTTTAGCCACAAGTCTTGCCTTAAGTCTTGCCACAGAACCATCAGGATTAACTTTAACGGTAAAGACCCACTTACATCCTACTGATTTCTTCCCTTCGGGTAAATCCACCAAATCCCACGTGTGGTTTTCCTCTAAGGCATGTATTTCCTCAAGCATTGCATTAGACCATCCCGTATGACTCAAGGCCTCTTTCACTGTTTTGGGTACAGAGATGGAGTCTATAGAAGCAATCAAAGATCTAGAAGTGGAGGACAAGCGGTCATAGGAAACAAAATTAGCAATTGAATATGTGGATTTGCAAGTACGTGTACCTTTACGAAGAGCAATAGGGAGGTCAATGTTTTCAGAAGGATCAAGCAAAGGAGGATCTGATGATGAAGAAACTGGTGCAGGACATGTATCACCGATATCTCTTCTCCTCGAGTAAACTTGAACAATTGGTGGTTTTGCTAGCGCAGATGGAGCAGGTGGTAAAGGCACAATACTCGATTGGTGTTCAATAGGAGAACTGGGAGATGGAGAAACAGAATGGGTAACCTAATCGACTAACCATTCATTTTCTTCCTCCTGACTCATACAAATGGGAGATGCATAGAAAAATGGTGTAGTCTCTGAAAATACCACATCATTTGATACCATATATTTGTCAAGTTCAGTAGAATAGTACCGATACCCCTTCTAAAGGCGAGAATATCCCAGAAAAACACACTTCAATGCCTTGGGATCCAACTTGGTAACAGATGGTCGAACATCTCGAACACAACATGTGCTTCCAAATACCTTAGGTTCCACCGAAAATAATGCCTTGTTTGGAAAAAGAACACTATAAGGCATATCATCACTAAGCACAGTAGATGGCATGCGATTAATCAGAAAACAAGTCGTTGAGACTGCATCGGCCCAAAACTGTTTAGGTACCTTCATTTGGAATAAGAGGGCCCCAGCTGTCTCAAGTATGTCTATTCTTCCTCTCAGCAACTCCATTTTGAGAGGGTGTATCAACATATGAAGACTGATGGAGAATACCGTATTATCTCATGTAGGACCAAAATAATTCTGACATGTATTCTTTAGCATTATCACTCCTCAGAATACACACAGAAGCATTGAATTGAGTCTTGATTTCAGCACAGAAGGCACCAAAGTGAGTAAACACTTCGGAACGGCTCTTCATAAAATAAATCCAAGTCATCCACAAAAGTGACAAAATAGTTGTGCCCAGTTTTTAAGACGACAAGACATGGTCCCCAAACATCAGAATGAACTAACTCGAATGTCGACTCAACTCGCTTATTAACCCTTGGACCAATTGAGTGACGATGATGTTTTGCAAACCGGCATGACTCACATTCCAATGATGGAATATTCTGGAATTGAGGGCAGAGCTTCTTCAACAGAGGTAGAGAAGGATGTCCCAATCGACAATGTGCTTCAAATGGAGACATGACACTAGAGCAAGCAATTGACCGAGACTCTCATTCATCAAGGATGTAGAGATCATCAGATACATGTCCTTTACCAATAACCTGATTTGTCGTAAGATCACGAAACAAATAATGATCGGGAAAGAACGAGATATAACAGTTAAGGTCTCTTGTAACTTTGCTAACAGAAATCAAATTAAAGGCCAACTTTGGTAGACTTAATACAGATGACAGAGTAATAGTCGAGGTTGGTTTAACAGTCCCAAATCCAACACTGTTACAAGTTGATCCATCAGCTACAGTAACGGGAGAGGGTGCTTTGTGTGATCGAAAGCTAGAAAATATATTGGGATTACCTGTCATGTGATTTGTGGCCCCTGAATCAATCACCCATTTATTTGATGAGGTGATAAGACATGTTTTATCCGACTCAGTGAAGGCATTAACTGAAGTGGATTTCTTCAATGGTTTCTGATATTGACAGAATTTAGCGAACTCTTTAGCCAAAACCAAAACCATTTTATCAACTAATGGACTAGAAGCCGTCATTTTCCCAACCAATATATTCACTGTATCAAAATAAATCGATAGAAAATCCTCCAAAACTAAAAAATTACCCAAACTAGGTGGTGTCGACTGGACACAGCTACACAATCCAGTAAATCACTTAAACATATCATAGAACTATCACAAAATTGAATCCTAACCACCAAGTATCAGCCAACAAACACAAGATGACAACCGGGGAATCAACTCCAACACTTCATTTGAAAGGATGAATCTTCTCAAATAAAAACAAAAGACTCAAACAGGTCTCAAACAAACAAAGGACTAATCTGATCCCTCAATTAAAATTCTGCTCACCCAAATTAAAATAGTAGTCTAACACAAAATAGTAGATCCTTTGAGAGACATAACCGCTTACAGATCAGAGAACGGAAGAAAAAATGAATGATCTCACCAGATCTGATCAAGAGCACCACAAAGTGTATAAGCCAGAAAAGGAAAGGATACGTCGGAGAGGAGAAGAAAGTTAGACCGAAACAGAGTCTGGTGAGGCAGTAAGCCTAACTCCGACGAAGCCAATGGTCTGACTCTGATAACATGTTATTTGAACTATGGAAATAAAAGAACTTGTATTTCACTATGTTAAGAAGTACATGTATATATACAATCACTAGAGGTTCTATCAAAGATAAGTAAATATCCTACATATCTTTCTATGATTTAGCTAGCTATATAAGGTAAGAGAATATCTTTACAATATCCTACAATATTCTGTAACACAAGAAAATACTTATAATATTTAATTTATAATTAAGCCTCCGAGCGGACCTGGCTCCCCTAAACACTAAAAAAATACTTAGAAGTTAATTTAGCTTAAAATCACTTAAAATAAGTCAGTTCAAACGTAATGAATTTCATAGATACATGGAGTTAATAATCCATTGTTGCATATCTCTGCAACCTAGACTACATAGATGAGTAACAAAGATTTAGAGAAGAGGAGAAATTGTATTGATTCACTTTTGCAATTACACTTACATTTCCTATTTATAGGACTGAGTTATACTCAACTTTTATAGATGAAAGTTAGTTATAACTAACTAACAATATTACAACAACTTTGACTCTTAACTGTACAACTAATTCTTATGTTGTTAAGCTCTTAGTTCATTTCCAATACTCCCCCTCAAGCTGGAATCTCCATATACATTAAAGACTCCAAGCTTGTCTAACAGTGTATGATGTTGAGTGCCTCCTAACCCCTTTGTGAGAAGGTCTGCAAGTTGTTCCTTTGTACTAATATGCTTTGTGTGTACTAGTCCACTTTTGATTCTTTCCCTCATAAAGTGGCAGTCGATTTCAATATCTTTGGTCCTTTCATGAAAGATAGGATTAGCTCCAATCTAGATAGCAGCCTTATTATCACAGTACAATGTTACAAGAGTGATCACATGCACATTCAATTCTTTCAACACTCCCAGGAACCAAATTACTTCTGATACTGCAGTTGCCATACTCATGTATTCAGCTTCAGCTGAGCTCCTACTGACTGTATGATGTTTTTTGGACTTCCAAGAGATCAGTGAATTCCCTAGTTTGATCACATAGCATGTAACAGACCTCCTGGTATTTGGGCAAGCTGCCCAATCTGAGTCACAGTAAGCTTCCATCAGGTTACTAGGTTCACTGCTCAATAGTATCCCTTGTCCAGGGCATCCTTTAATGTACCTCACAAGTCTCAATGCAGCATTCCAGTGAGACTCCTTAGGCCTTTGCATGAAATGAGATAACATTTGCACTACAAAGCTTATGTCTGGCCTGGTAGTTTTCAAGTACAACAACCTTCCAATAAGCCTTTGATATGTAGATACATCTGTGTATAAGGGATCATCTGTTTTTCCTATAGCTTCATCATAGTCAATAGTGGTCAGTTTGACACCTGCTTCCAATGGTGTGCTTGCTGGCCTTGAGCCTCCAAGGCCACAATTAGAAATCAACTCCAGTGCATATACTTCCTTTGGTTGAGTACTATGCCACTCTTGGACCTCAACACTTTAATCCCAAGAAAGTATTTTAAATCACCAAGGTTTTTCATCTTGAAGTTGTTATGTAAAGTGTCTTACAGTTCTTGAATTAGAGCATCATTATTTCCAGTTATGATAAGATCATCC
Source organism: Solanum etuberosum (assembly GCA_029582245.1). Classification (NCBI taxonomy): domain Eukaryota; kingdom Viridiplantae; phylum Streptophyta; class Magnoliopsida; order Solanales; family Solanaceae; genus Solanum; species Solanum etuberosum. The sequence goes on along the minus strand of JAJONR010005560.1, from coordinate 29,133 downwards.
ACATAGATCAGTAGTACTGCAATATCATCACCAACCCTTTTTGTGAATAGTGAATGATCATATGGGCTTTGATAATAACCAGCTATGATTAAAGCATCAGTCAACTTGAGATTCCATTACCTAGAGGCATGTTTCAAGCCATAGAGGGATTTCAAGAGTCTACACACTTTATACTCCCCCTGCCTCTGAAATCCCTGAGGCAAGTCCATATAAACTTCTTCAGTTAGGTCACCTTGAAGGAAAGCATTGTGAACATCCATTTGGAAGAGAGGCCAGTTGTGAGATGCTGCTATGCTAATGACAGTTCTCACAGTAACCATTTTAGCTACTGAAGAAAATGTCTCATGCTAACCAAGTCCCTCTTGCTGATTAAAGCCTTTGGCTACCAACATGGCTTTATATCTCTCTACTTCTCCATTAGCTTGGAGCTTCCCCTTGTAAACCCATTTTGAACCAATAGGATGTTTACCAGCAGGTAGATCCACCACTGTCCATATATGGTTTTTTTCCAAAGCATCTACTTCAGCCTGCATTGCTTCTATCCAATGTTGGTGTTAAGAAGCTTCCTTGAAGCTTGTAGGTTCCATAACAACTGAAAAGGCCTTTATATAGGATTGATAGGAAGTACTCAAATGATCATATGATAAGTTGATGGCAATAAGATATAAACAAGTGTTAGTATTTTTATTTGGAACCAGGTAGTCCTTATGCCAAAGAGGAGGTTTGACATACCTTGAACTTCTCCTAGCTTGAACAGGTTCTGAGTTATTAGTGGAGAGTGATTCATCATCTGTATTCTCTAAATATATTCACATAATGAGGCTGAGCATCTAGTTGTATTGGACTTTCAGCATTCACAGTCCTAATGTTCTCATCATCAAGATTCCCAACAGGATCCAAGATCTCTGAAGAATAAGGTTGTAACACCCCGTTATTTGAAAGAGCTAAAATTAGAAAGAACCATTTTTGGAAAGAATGAAAATCTGAAATTTGACAAGTTATGTTAAGTATGAATTTTGGGTCAACTTCAAACGACTATAACTCTTAGTACAGGATGAGGTAGGTGGAAAATAAGATGTCAAATAAAAGGTCTTGGAATTATCTTTTCAACGCCACCAAGTTTGCTAATTTTCGAGCTCGTATGAGGGAGATATACCCGTTCGAAGTTAGGCTGTCTAGATAAGGAAAGTTAACCGGATTTTAAAGGGGTATTTTGAACTTTTCCCCAATTAATTAATTTCATTTTAGGTAATTAATTAGGGGTCTAAAATGAATTGGTTCAGTTTACGCACTCAAAGATTTCATGCTAGGGTTTTTAGAGAAAGAACTCAAGAGGAGAAAGGAGAAGAAAAGGTCAAGATTCGTCAAGTTCTTGCGATTTTGGTTGTGGATTTCGCCAAGGTTTAATCCCTACGAGGTATGTGAGTTCACATAGCGTTGGGTTCATTCACCCACGCGCCAAACATGTTTACTTCAGCGTGAATTTATCCTAAAAAGTTGAAAGTTTGAATGTTCTTGATGTGTGTTCTTGAATTTACTTTCGTTCTTGAATTGGGATGAGATTGAGGAGTTTCTTGAGGTTTTAGTGTTGAGTATTAGAATTGTTTGAGTTAGATTCTTGTATACATATTTTGGGTATTTGAATCTAAAAAGAAATTGAGAAAAATGATCAAATTTAATCGAATTAAGATAAGAAAGTGAGTTGAAAAGTTCGTCGGGTTTGCCTCAGGAGAAGCTGGCGCAGCGAGCCCCTGATGCGCTAGGGAGGCTGGGGTGGCGCGCCAGCAGTGCGCCTGAAATGGGTGTCTGAACTATGGAAGCTGGCGCGGTGTGCCAGCAGTGCGCCCGGGTCGTCCGCCCCCACCCATTTTTCATCGTTTAGCCCGTTTAAGTCTTTCTAAAGTGTACTAACACTTATTATCGATTTTAACTACTCTAAATGACTTCTAAACATCTAGAAATCATCCAGAAACATGAATCATAACCTTGAATCCATAAATTCAAATTCAAGGAAAGTTAAGAGTCAAGTCTAAAGAGTTCTTAGAGTCTTTTCAAGAAGTCTTTTGCAAATGTTTTAAACTTGTTTTAAGAGTTGAGTTTTGAGTTGAGTAAAGAGTAACAAATGAAGTTCATTTTCTTCAAAAGAGTATATGGGGACTATGTATTCCCAAAGAGTAAATGTTTTCACATTTAAACAAGAGAGGAAGCACCGATTTCCAAAAGAGCCTTTGAGCTAGTTTTTTAGTAAGGAGTAAATGTTTTCACATTTAAGCAAGAGAGGAAACACTGATTTCCAAGAGAGCCTTTGGGCTAGTTTTTGAGCAATTATCTCAAATCACAGAAAGAGTTATGTTTTTAAACAGATGAGCTAGTTACATTTTTGGGAGTAGTATTGAACATCGATTTGGGGACAAGTTGAGTTCAGATAATTCATGGTCTCCATAAACCGTGTAGCCAACATGGGTAGAAAAGAGTCATACTTTTTAGATGATTCCTTAGTTCATTTTAGCATAGACTAGTGGATCCACTTAGTAGTTAGCTTTTATACCCCGGCAAGGTATAGGACGACCCTGGCAGTGTGAGGCAAAATTATGTATCATCACATAGCTCATAGTGATGGTTGTCGGTTAGAGAAACTCCTACAGAAATATTTTGTATTCTTACATACACAGAGTTATTTGTATATTCATATACAAACTGAGTTATTGTTGTATTTTTCAATACACAGAGTTGTTATCCATGTGTTAAAAGCTTTTCTTTATATCGCATTTATATTATTGCTTTATATTGAAATGAGTTGAGTTGAGACCAGGTATGTTCCTTCAGTTCCTTTCAAGCTTATGTCTTGATTTAGTATTCCCCTCGCATGCTCGTACATTCAATGTACTGATGCTATTTGGCCTGCATCTTTTATGATGCAGATACAGGTAACCAGGATCAGCATCCAGCGCAGCATTGATCCAGTTGAGTTGTTGGTGAGCCTCCTTCCTTCCGGAGGATCCCTTTTTATTGTTTTATCTGTTTAGTTCATTAGGATGTCGTGGGTCTTGTCCCGACATCCATCTCAGTTGTTAGAGGCTTCATAGACAGTTAGTTGATGTTAGTTCTTGAGTCTTTCCATTTCAGTTTTGATGTTTGAGACTTGAGTTGCCATCTGAGCTAGTTAAGTGTTTCTTTTAAGACATTCTAAGTTTATTGCATGAGTTTATCTTTTGAGACTATTTTATTGTTATTTAAGTGTTCCGCTAAGAGTTAAGCCAGGCCAAGGGTTCACTTGGGGCCAGCAATGGTTCTCGAGTGCCAGTTCCGCCCAGGGTGTAGGCTCGGGGCGTGACAAACTTGGTATCAGAGCACAGAGTTCAAGAGTCCTTGGAAGTCTATGAAGTCGTGTCTGTAGAGCCCTAGTTATCGGTGTGAAGCGCGTCACATCTATAATTATGAGTCTGCAACATTTAGGAACTATATCACTTCTTTCATACTCATTTCGTGCGATAGAGTTTATCTCTATAAAAGTTTCTTTCTAACTCGTGCTTGCGTGTGTCTTTCAGATCATGCCTCCACGAAGAGTTGTCTGAGGTCATCCCGCTAGAAGGAATGTTGAGGAACAAGGGGTACCTAATGCACCAGAAGTGCAACCCCAAGGAGAGGTCACCAATGTTGAATTTCGGGAAGCTATTCGAATGTTGAGTCAAGCTGTGACCAACCAAGTGGGACAATAAAGAGAAAATCGACAGGAATTAGCTGATACTTCTAGGATCCGTGAGTTCTTAAGGATGAATCCTCCAAGATTCACTGGTTCAAGTGTCACTAAGGATCCATAAAAATTTGTTGAAGAGCTTCAGAAGGTTTTTGAGATTATGCATGTTGTTGATGCTAAGAGAGTGGAACTAGCTGCATACCAATTGAAGGGTGTCGCTAGAATCTGGTTTGATCAATGGAAGAAGAAAAGAGCTGAGGGTGCACCGATAGTGAGCTGGGCTGTATTCGAGAGTGCATTCATGGGGTAGTTCTTTCCCCGTGAACTAAGAGAAGCAAAGGTACGGGAATTCCTCACTCTTAAGCAGGAATCTATGAGTGTTCATGAGTACAGTCTGAAGTTCACCCAACTTTCCCGCTATGCTCCGGAGATGGTTGCTGACATGAGGAGCAGGATGATTTTATTCGTTGCTGGGTTGTCTCGTCTGTCAAGTAAGGAAGGCAAGGAAGCTATGCTTATAAGAGATATGGACATAGCAAGGCTGATGATCCATGTGCAACAGGTTGAGGAGGATAAGCTGAGAGATAGAGAAGAGTTCAGAAATAAGAAGGCTAAGACATCAGGGAATGAGTCCGGGCAGCAAAAGAGTAATATGAACCGGTCTTCTTTCCAACATAAGCAAAAGGGACCTGCTCCATCATCTGCTAGTGCACCTGCACCAAGGAACAGAGGTGAGTTCAACAATCAGAATTCACAAAATTTCAGAGCTAGACCTGCACAGTCTCAAGGTTGTGTTGCACAAAGAGGTAATGGGACTCCTGCATATACTAAGTTTGGTAGGACCCACTCAGGGGGGTCTCGTGATGGCTCCACTAGTTGCTTCAAGTGTGGTCAGAATGGTCACTTTATGAAAGAGTGCTCTAAGAACAGACAAGGAAATGGTAATGGGGGCAATAGGGCCCAATATTCTTCAGTTGCTCCACCGAACAGAGCTGCATCTAGAGGAGCTACTTCAGGGGCAGGCAGAGAAGGAAACCGTCTGTATGCTATTACTAGTCTCCAAGAGCAAGAGGATTCGCCAGATGTTGTCACTGGTACGATCCAAGTCTTTAATTTTGATGTTTATGTTTTCCTAGATCCAGGAGCGAGTCTATCTTTTGTGACTCCTTATATTGCGATGAATTTTGATGTTCTTCCAGAGAAACTTCTTGAGTCATTCAGTGTTTCTACACCTGCTGGTGAGTCTATTTTAGCTGAGAGAGTCTATCGTGATTGTACCATTTCCGTTAATCACAAGAGCATCATGGCTGACTTAGTTGAGTTAGATATGGTAGATTTTGATGTCATTCTAGGTATGGACTGGCTTCATGCCTGTTATGCCTCAGTCGATTGTAGAACTCAAGTAGTCAAGTTCTAGTTTCCTAATGAGCCAGTTATAGAGTGGAAAAGTAGTTCAGTAGTGCCTAAGGGTCGTTTCATTTCGTACCTTAAGGCGAGAAAGTTAGTTTCCAAGGGGTGTGTCTATCACTTAGTCCGAGTTAATGATTCTAGTGTTGAGACACCTCTTATTCAGTCAGTTCCAGTAGTAAGAGAGTTTCCAGAAGTCTTTCCAGATGATCTTCTCGGAGTCCCTCCTAAGAGAGAAATAGACTTCGATATAGACATTTTTCTCGATACTCGTCCTATCTCTATTCCGCCATATAGAATGGCACCAGCAGAGTTGAAAGAGTCAAAAGAGCAGTTGAAAGATCTCCTTGAGAAGGGTTTTATTCGACCAAGTGTCTCACCTTGGGGCGCTCTGGTCTTATTTGTGAGAAAGAAAGATGGTTCTCTTAGAATGTGCATAGATTACCGTCAGTTGAATAAGGTTACTATCAAGAATAAGTATCCTCTTCCTAGAATTGATTATCTTTTCGATCAACTTCAGGGTGCCACTTGTTTTTCTAAGATAGACCTCAGATCTGGCTATCATCAGTTGAAAGTAAGAGAAAGTGATATCCCTAAGACAGCATTCAGAACCCATTATGGTCATTATGAGTTCCTAGTTATGTCCTTTGGTTTGACCAATGCTCCTGCAGCATTCATGGACCTTATGAACAGAGTATTCAAGCCTTATTTAGATATGTTTGTTATCGTATTCATTTAATTTATTTGAGGAATAAGAAAGATCATGCTAGTCATCTCATGTAGTTCTCCAAACTCTAAAGGATAGAGAGTTGTATGCTAAGTTCTCTAAGTGTGAGTTCTGGCTTGAGTCTGTGGCTTTCATAGATCACATTATTTCCGGTGATGGAATTAGAGTTGATACTCAAAAGATAGAGGCAGTGCATAATAGGCCTAGACCCACGTCTCCAACTGACATTAGGAGTTTCTTGGGGTTGGCTGGATATTATAGAAGGTTCGTCGAGTGGTTCTCATCTATTTCATCTCCTTTGACCAAGTTGACTCAGAAAACAGTTAAGTTTCAATGGTCTGAAGCTTGTGAGGAAAGCTTTCAGGAATTGAAAAAATGGTTAACTACTGCCCCAGTATTGACCTTACCAAAGGGAACGCAAGGCTTTGTGGTATATTTTGATGCGTCCAAAGTCGGATTGGGTTGTGTATTGATGCAGAATGGCAAGGTTATAGCTTATGCCTCCAGACAGCTTAAGGTTTACGAGAAGAATTACCCAAACCATGATTTAGAGTTTGCTGTTGTAGTATTTGCTTTGAAAATATGGCGTCATTATCTTTATGGTGTTCATGTAGATGTGTTCACCGATCACAAGAGTCTTTAGTATGTTTTTAGTCAGAAAGAGCTAAATCTCAGACAGAAAAGGTGGTTAGAATTACTCAAGGATTATGACATGAGTATTCTCTATCACCCAGGTAAGGCTAATGTTGTTGCTGATGCCTTGAGTAGATTGTTTATGGGTAGTACTGCCCATTTTGAGGAAGACAAGAAAGAGTTAGCAAAAGATGTGCATAGACTTGCACGATTATGAGTTCGTTTAATGGATTCCAATGAAGGAGGAGTGGTGGTGATGAATGGGGCTGAATCATCATTAGTGTCTGAAGTGAAAGAGATACAAGACCAAGATCCTATTTTGCTTGAATTGAAGGCAAATGTTCATAAGCAAAAAGTGATGGCTTTTGAACAAGGGGGAGATGGCGTATTGAGATATCAACGTAGATTGTGTGTACCAAGGGTGGATGAATTTTAAGAAAGGATTATCGAGGAAGCTCATAGCTCCAGATATTCTATCCATCCGGGTTCCACAAAGATGTATCGTGATTTGAGAGAGGTTTATTGGTGGAGTAGTATGAAGAAGGGCATTGCAGAGTTCGTTGCTAAGTGTCCGAATTGCCAACAAGTTAAGGTAGAGCACCAAAGGCCCGGTGGTATGGCTCAGAACATAGAACTTCCAGAATGGAAGTGGGAGATGATCAATATGGATTTCATCACAGGTTTACCACGGTCTCGCAGGCAGCATGATTCGATTTGGGTGATTGTAAATCGAATGACTAAATCAGCCCATTTCTTACCGGTAAAGACTACCCATTTAGCAGAATATTATGCTAAGTTATATATTCAAGAGGTAATCATATTTCATGGAGTTCCGGTGTCCATTATTTCGGATAGAGGTGCATAATTTACTGCACAGTTTTGGAAGTTATTCTAGAAAGGTTTGGGTACAAAGGTGAACTTGATTACTGTTTTTCATCCTCAGACGGATGGCCAAGCAGAGCCCACTATACAGACTTTAGAAGATATGTTAAGAGCTTGTGTGATTGATTTCAAAGGTAATTGGGATGATCACCTACCTCTCATAGAGTTTGCTTATAACAATACTTACCACTCTAGCATCCAAATGGCTCCCTATGAAGCTCTTTATGGGAGAAGATGCAGATCTCCTATTGGATGGTTTGAGGTTGGTGAAGCTTGGTTGATAGGACCAGATTTGGTTCATGAAGCTATGGAGAAAGTTAAGACTATTCAAGAAAGGTTGAAAACAGCGCAGAGTCATCAGAAATCCTATACTAATGTTAGGAGATGAGACTTAGAGTTTGAAGTAGATGATTGGGTATACTTGAAAGTTTCACCCATGAAGGGTGTTATAAGATTTGGTAAGAAGGGGAAATAACGTGGCTTATGAGTTAGAGCTACCGCAAGAGTTAGCAGCAGTCCATCCAGTATTTCACATTTCTATGTTGAAGAAGTGTATGGGCGATCCTTCACTTATTATACCTACTGAAGATATTGGTATTAAGGATATCTTATCTTATGAGGAGATCTCTGTTCAGATTTTAGATCATCAAGTTCGCAAGTTGAGAACCAAGGAAGTAGCATCAGTCAAAGTTCTGTGGAGAAATCAATTTGTTGAGGAAGCTACTTGGGAAGCTGAGGAGGACATGAAGAAGAGGTACCCACATCTCTTCGAGTCCGGAGAAATTCCAAATTAAGGTACTAATCCTTTTCTTGGCATTTACTTTAAGTTGGCTTGTTGTGTTTACATTTTTCTTGTTGGGTGTTTGAGCAGGATGTTAGATGTTACACCCTTAGCCTACTAAGAGTAATCTCATTCGAGGACGAATGTTCCCAAGGTGGAGATATTGTAACAGACGTTATTTGAAAGAGCTAAAATTAGAAAGAACCATTTTTGGAAAGAATGAAAATCTGAAATTTGGCAAGTTATGTTAAGTATGAGTTTTGGGTCAACTTCAAACGACCATAACTCTCAGTACAGGATGAGTTAGGTGGAAAATAAGATGTCAAATGAAAGGTCTTGGAATATCTTTCCAACGCCACCGAGTTTGCTAATTTTCTAGCTCGTATGAGGGAGATATGCCCGTTCGAAGTTAGGTTGTCTAGATAAGGAAAGTTAACCAAATTTTAAAGGGGTATTTTGGACTTTTCCATACCCAATTAATTTATTTCATTTTTGGTAATTAATTAGGGGTCTAACTGAATTGGTTCAGTTTACGCACACAAAGATTTCACGCTAGGGTTTTTAGAGAAAGAATTCAAGAGGAGAAAGGAGAAGAAAAGGTCAAGATTCGTCAAGTTCTTGCGATTTTGGTTGTGGATTTCGCCAAGGGTTAATCCCTACGAGGTATGTGAGTTCACATAGCGTTGGTTTCGTTCACCCACACGCCAATAATGTTTACTTCAGCGTAAATTTTTCCTAAAAAGTTGAAAGTTTGAATGTTCTTGATGTGTGTTCTTGAATTTACTTTTGTTCTTGAATTGGGATGAGATTGAGGAGTTTCTTGAGATTTTAGTGTTGAGTATTAGAATTGTTTGAGTTAGATTCTTGTGTACATATTTTGGGTATTTGAATCTAAAGAGAAATTGAGAAAAATGATCGACTTTAATCGAATTAAGATCAGAAAGCGAGTTGAAAAGTTCGTCGGGTTTGCCTAGAGAGAAGCTGGCGCAGCGCCCCCCTGATGCGCCAGGGAGGCTGGGACGGTAGTGCACCTGAAATGGGTCTCTGAACTATGGGGGCTGGCGTTGTGCGCCAGCAGTGCGCCCGGGTCGTCCGCCCCCACCCGTTCTTCGTCGTTTAGCCCGTTTGAGTCCTTCTAAAGTGTACTAACACTTCCTATCGATTTTAACTACTCTAAATGACTTCTAAACATCTAGAAATCATCCATAAAAATGAATCATAACCTTGAATCCATAAATTCAAATTCAAGGAAAGTTAAGAGTCAAGTCTAGAGAGTGCTTAGAGTCTTTTCAAGAAGTCTTTTGCAAATGCTTTAAACTTGTTTTAAGAGTTGAGTTTTGAGTTGAGTAAAGAGTAACAAATGAAGTTCATTTTCTTCAAAAGAGTATATGGGGACTATGTATTCCCAAAAAGTAAATGTTTTCACATTTAAACAAGAGAGGAAGCACCGATTTTCAAAAGAGCCTTTGAGCTAGTTTTTGAGTAAAGAGTAAATGTTTTCACATTTAAGCAAGAGAGGAAACACTGATTTCCAAGAGAGCCTTTGGGCTAGTTTTTGAGAAATTATCTCAAATCACAGAAAGAGTTATGTTTTTAAACATATGAGCTAGTTACATCTTTTGGAGTAGTATTGAGCACCGATTTGAGGACAAGTTGAGTTCAGATAATTCATGGTCTCCATAAACCGTGTAGCCAACATGGGTAGAAAAGAGTCATACTTTTTAGATGATTCCTTAGTTCTTTTTAGCATAGACTAGTGGATCCATTTAGTAGTTATGTTTTATACCCCGGCAAGGTATAGGACGGCCCTGGCAGCGTGAGGCAAAATGATGTATCATCACATAGCTCATAGTGATGGTTGTCAGTTAGAGAAACTCCCACAGAAATATTTTGTATTCTTACATACACAGAGTTATTTGTATATTCATATACAAACTGAGTTATTGTTGTATTTTTCAATACACAGAGTTGTTATCCATGTTTTAAAAGCTTTTCTTTATATCGCATTTATATTATTGCTTTATATTGAAATGAGTTGAGTTGAGTTGAGGTGTGACCAGGTATGTTCCTTCAGTTCCTTTCAAGCTTATGTCTTGTTTTAGTATTCCCCTCGCATGCTCGTACATTCAATGTACTGATGCCATTTGGCCTGCATCTTTTATGATGCAGATACAGGTAACCAGGATCAGCATCCAGCGCATCGTTGATCCAGTTGAGCTTCAGAGTTGTTGGTGAGCCTCCTTGCTTCCGGAGAATCCCTTTTTATTGTTTTATCCATTTAGTTCATTAGGATGTCGTGGGTATTGTTCCGGCGTCCATCTCAGTTGTGAGAGGCTTCATAGACAGTTAGTTGATGTTAGTTCTTGAGTCTTTCCATTTCAGTTTTGATGTTTGAGACTTGAGTTGCCATTTGGGCTAGTTGAATGTTTCTTTTAAGACATTCTAAGTTTATTGCATGAGTTTATCTTTTGAGACTGTTTTATTGTTATTTAAGTCTTCCGCTAAGAGTTAAGTCATTCCAAGGGTTCGCTTGGGGCCAGCAATGGTTCTCGAGTGTCAATCCCTCCCAGGGTGTAGGCTCGGGGCGTGACAGAGGCTGACCTGCATATTCTCTTTGATCATCAGTCTGACCTGCATATTCTCTTTTATCATCAGTAAGACTGTGATGATACATGTCAAACTGGATATCATGATCAGAAGTTGTGTCCTGAGAAGCTGCATCTTTGAAAGGGAATGTATGCTCCATGAATGTAACCTCTCTACTTACTGTGAAACTGTTGTTCTCCAGGTCCATGACCTTGAACCCCTTTTGTGTCTCTGAGTAACCCAGAAAGACTGACCTCCTGGCTCTTGGAGCAAATTTATCTTGCCTTGGCAATACAGAAACAAATTACAAACATCCAAACACCTTAAGGTGTTCTATGCTAGGTTCTTTGTTATATAACATTTCATATGGAGATTTTCCTCCTAGGACAGCAGTAGGAACTCTATTAATAAGATAAGCAGCAGTTTTAACACAATTACCCCAAAATCTAATACTATGAAACCTTAAGGCTCTGGCAACATTCAATATATGTCTGTGTTTTCTTCAACTGTACTGTTTTGTTGAGGAGTATATGCACAGGAACTCTGATGTACTATGCCAAGTGAAGCAAATAAAGTTTTGCATTTTGAATTGAAAAATTCAGTACCATTATCAGATCTCACAATTTGTACTTGAACACCAAACTGTGTATTGACTAGAAGGAAGAAATCTTTCAACACATTTAGTACATCAGTTTTATGTTGAATCAAACATAACCAAGTGAATCTGCTATAGTCATCAACTATAGTTACAAAGTATTGTTTTCTATCATAAGTAGGAACCCTGTAGGGTCCCCAAACATCCACATGTATAAGCTGAAAAATATGACTTGATTTAGTAATACTAACAGGAAAACTCAATCTACTTTGTTTTGCAAGTGGGCACACTTGACAACTGTTGTGAGAGATGCTTTTAAGATGCTTCCTAAGGTAAGATATTTGCTCCATAGCTTTGCTAGATGGATGTCCAAGTCTGAAATGCCATAGTTCAGATAGACATGTATCTTTTACAGCAGCTGAATTGATTGTTGCTACAATAGCATTCTTCAAAATATATAAACCATTGGTCTCCCTACCAATCCCAAGCACCTTGCCATTGTAGAGTGCCTGTAACACACAAAAGTGAGGAAAAAAGCTCACACTGCAGGATAGCTCCTTGGTGAGCTTTGCTACTGATAGCAAAATGAACTTAAAATCAGGCACATGAAGCACATTTTCCACTGTTAGGTTACCAAGAATGGTAGAATTTCCTGTATGTTTAACCTGAGCTTTAATTCCTGTTGGCAAATGGACTGTGTTGTATAGTTCACTCCTTGTGCATTTTAATTCATGCAATAATTCTTTATATGAAGCAACATGATGAGTTGCTCCTAAGTCTATTATCCAGTCACAAGGAGAAGAATCAGCTATTAAGGAAACATTACCTGCCAAATTGGCCTTACAGTCATTTGATCCTTTGTTGTGCAAGAGGTGCTTCATTTGATTATGTTCCTCCTCACTGAGCTCATAGCTTTGTGTTTGCTTTCCAGCTGCAGTATTGTTGGCATATGGCCTGAAATTACCAGTCTGATTAGAAGAGCCAACTGCTGATTTGAAATTATCATTGCCTCTTTGCTGATAGGAACGATTTGGCCCTAGCTGCTTCCTTTTACTTTTGAAATCAGCAGGATATCCCACCAACCTATAACACTTCTCTGTTACATGATTTTTGTAGCCACAGATCTCACATGTTGAGATCCCTGGAGTCCATTTCCTTCCTTTGAATCTTTGTCCCTTTCCAGCCATCATGGTAAGTGGTTCTTTGTTCGAATCCACTGCACCTAATACTCTTTGGCTCTCTTCCTGAACTACTGTTGCATATGCTTGATTTACACTTGGTACCTCAGTCTTAAGTAATATATCACTTCTCACATGACTACACGACTCATTCAGTCCCATGAGGAACATCATTAACCTTTGTTGATGTAAATGCTCAATATAGGGCTTTGCCTCATTACATTCACACAATGGAGATGGCACCAATACATCAAGCTCATCCCATAAATCTCTTAATCTAGAGTAGTAAGTTGTCTCAGAATCTGTACCTTGCTTCAGTGTAGCTACTTTTGTCCATAATTGATAGATCCTGGTGAGATTTGACTTGTCGAATCGCTCTTTGAAATCCTCCCACACACGTTTGGCATTTGATGCATACACAATTGTAGTCATCAGATTGCTTGCTACTGTGCTGTTGATCCATGATAGAACCACTGCATTGCACCTTTCCCGTTGAGCTGCTAATTCATCTTTGTATGAGCTTTTCAGGCATGTGCCGTCCACAAAACCTACTTTGTTCTTCACCAACAATGCCAGCCTCATCGATTTACTCCAAAGGCCATAGTTCTCAGGTCCTGTGAGTTTGGTTGTGATTAAGGCCACACCAGGTGTGTCTGAAGCTTGTAAGTAGAGTGAATGATTGTGCCCAAGTGTTGCTACAGTCAACTCTGACATGGCTGGATCTGAACTTCAGAGAAATCCCTTGCGGAAAACTAAACAAAAAATTAAGATTGATACTGTCATAGACTCGAGTGGTCTGATACCATAATGAAATTCATAGAATCATGGAGTTAATACTCCATTGTTGCAGATCTCTGCAACCTAGACTATATAGATGAGTAACAGAGATATAGAGAAGAGGAGAAATTGTATTGATTCTCTCTTGCAATTACACTTACATGTCCTATTTATAGGACTGAGTTATACTCAACTTTTACAGATGACAGTTAGTTATAACTAACTAACAATATTACAACAACTTTCTGACTCTTAACTGTACAACTAATTCTTATGCTGCTAAGCTCTTATTTCATTTCCAATAAAACGGACTAAAACAACACAGAAAAATGTAGCAAATATACATGGAAACCTTATAGTTCTTATATTTAAATTTGTCAACCAAGAAGAAAAGGAGGACAAACAGAACCCAAGCTACAACAAACGAAAATATGCATAGGCAGACACACTGTTATGCGGGGGTAAGTCGCTATAAATGTAAAAATAATTCCAACACCGCCCATTATCATTCAAGAACGTTTTGGGAAGTGCAGAGACGATCTAAGGCAATTATCATTAGTCATCTTTAGCCGGAAAAAGACTTTTAAGTGTGTAGGTATTTTTACCCAATCTTGATAAAGGCGTATAAGAAACATTAACATTCATTCATGATAATTTCTTGACAAATAACCGCGCACCGAGAAGAAATCAATATTTCGAAAACAACACAAACTAATGCTTCAAACATAGCGTGTGAAACATAATATATTTGCTTTTTAGAGCAGGTTTGAATTGACTTACTTTAAGTACTTTTTTGGAGTGTTGAGGATTTTTATGCCAACAACTTATTACACTTTCCTTTCAGTGTTGAAAAGACTGCTCAAAGCTTTTGCTTTCTCTCTCAAGATGAATTTTTGTACCTTGCCAGTTGAAGTTTTTGGTAAATCTTTAAAAACGACTGCTCGAGGCGCCATGTAATGTGGCAAATGATCCCTACAATATTTGATTATTTCATCTGAAGTTATTTCTTCAGATCCTTCTTTCAGCTTCACGAATGCACAAGGTGTTTGTCCCCAATGATCATCTGGTCGTGCGACTACTGCTGCCTCAACAACTGCTGGGTGACTATGTAAAACTCCTTCCACTTCGAGTGTGCTTATGTTTTCACCTCCAGAAATTATAATATCTTTCAATCGATCCTTAATTTCTATGTACCCATCTGGATGTTTCACCGCAACATCACCAGTATGGAACCATCCACCTTTAAAAGCTTCTTTGGTTGCTTTAACATCTTTCAAATATCCACTCATCACGGTATTTCCTCTGCACACAATCTCACCAATGCTCTTTCCATCAGCTGGCACATTTTCCATGGTATCGGGGTCTATAACGTCAACTTTTTCAATACAAAGACTTTGCACCCCTTGTCTTGATTTAAGCGTGGCTCGTTCCTCAAGGGGCAAAGAATCCCACTCAGGCTTCCACAAGCAACTCGTAGCAGCACTATAAGTTTCTGTTAGTCCATATCCGTGATTCACCCCAAAGCCAAGCTCCTCTATTTTGGAAAGGATCTGTGGAGGTGGTGGTGATCCGCCTGTCATTATATCGACCTTATGGAGAAGTGGCTTCCTGTCATTTGGTGAAGAATTTGCCATCATACTCAAGACAATTGGTGCTGCACTCATATGTGTGACCTTGTTGATAGAAATACTTTCAAATATATTTTTCGCGGAGACATGTCTAAGGCAAACATTTGTGCCACCAAGTGCAGCCATTCCCCAAATCATGCACCATCCATTGCAGTGAAACATTGGAACTGTCCAAAGGTACGTTGGCATCGGACCCATGCCATGACAGAGAAAAGTAGCAATAGTATTAAGATATGAACCTCTGTGATTGTACACAACTCCTTTGGGTGATGACGTTGTGCCAGAAGTATAATTAACACTAATAGGGTCCATTTCAGTTTTTGGCCACCTTATTGTAAAATTGCTACTCCCACTATTCAACAGATTTTCATATTCGTGAATGTTAGATACATCAAGTACGGGAGGAGATGAATTGTTAGATTGGGGGATTAATATAAGAATTGGTGGTTTAATTGTTTTGTCTTTTGAAAGAAGGTTAAGTGCTTGTTGAGCAATTTGGAGCAATTGTTGATCAACAAATATTATCTTGGTTTCAGAATGTTTGAGCAAATCAGCCACCATTGATGAATCAAGACGAGTATTTAACGTACATAGAACAGCTCCAGCCATTGGTACTGCAAAATGCAACTCCTGCATTGCTGGTACATTCGGAGCCAGAGTTGCAACCTGCAATAATTGTTCAAATTTATATATTACGTACTATCAAGAAAATAAATCAATTTGTTGAAGTTGAGAAAAGAAAAATCTTAATTACCACATCTCCCCGCGAAATTCCAAGCTGAAGTAAAGCAGAGGCAAGTTTTAGACACCTAGAGTGTGTCTCTTCCCAAGTATACTTCACACTAGACCCAAACACAACCGAAGTTCTATCGCGAAAAACATCTGCTGCCCTCTCCAAAAAACTTACAGGTGTCAATGGAACATAATTTACTGGACTTGTAACAACACCCTCCAATAATGTTCGGGACTCATCCGTTGATTCAGCAAGTTGGCACAGTTGCCGGACCCTCTGAGTGGGTGCGGGTAATTGGACTGATCTGTTAAAGAACCTTAGTGCCATCTTCGAGGTTTTGAAGAATTTTTTCATGGTGCAGCAGCCTAAAAACTATGCAAGTATATTTTGATGCAGTAACATATAGATTTGGATTTATATATATATTCTTCAATTTAGTGTTGCATTAATTGAAGAATGAATGAATTTCGTCTGCTAACTGGAAGCATAGCCAACAAAACTTAAGGCATTGTCACTAAATATGTTCTTTTAAAGCGATTACAATTACATTTTATCATTTTTTATAAATATCGTTAAAACTTATAGCAACATTGGATCAAATGGAAATTAATATGGAATAGAGGGAGTATTTTGCTTGCACAAAAGTTATAAGTTTCTCATGAAATTCCATTAAAGTAAGGTAAAATTCTAATTAATCAGTTTTAAAAATCAGGTATTCCCATTATCAGCCGTTAGAAGCATGAAATATATTGAATAGCGTCTGCACATTGATGAATAGCTTTTTTGCCTAACTAATTCTGGCTGCCTAACAAATGTAAATTATATCAAGCTTTTATAGGTATCATTTGATTTAACTAGAATGATTTGTTTTGGCACTTAATCGAGTAGGACTTTTGAGAGGATTTGATTTAATTTTGATTCCTTTTGCATTTATATAAATTCAATTCTTTTGCATATGTATATTTTTAAAATTAAGTATTACTCTCACCGTTCATATTTACTTGTCAAATTTTGACTTAACACACTTATTAAGAAAATAATAATTGGTATTATTGAGTGTACCATTTTACCCTTATTAATTGATATGGTCTCAAACATGTAAAGATATGGCACCTAGGCCTAACTCAACTCCAGTCCATTCTCCAACCAATGTGGACTTATACCCACTCTAACAACATATTTACTTATTACATTTTACAAAAACATTAATTCAATGTTAATAAATTGAGGGTATAATAGGAGAAATAAAATTGTCCTTCCTTGATTTGTCAAAGTTAACAAGTAAAAAGGAACATCAAATTAGAAATATTTGACAAGTAAATAAGTACGAAGGGAATATTTCTTTTCTCAAATATTCTTAAGATTGTGACCAAGACAAATTTGTTTTGAATAAATAACTCTAAAATTTGCTTAATTTGATAAAATTCCGTATGTTAGCGAGGTGCATTTTAAAATTTCATTTGGTTGTGTTTAGTTTTAATTTTCTACAACTATACCATTAGAAAAATTATAATACCTCGCAAAGCATAATTTGAGTTCACTAGTAGTAAATATTAATAATCCACAAGTATATCAACACTTTTGGATTCGCAATCCTAGCTAATCAATGTGTTATATTTTGATATTTTGATAATTTAACAAACTGGGGGATTTGGTAGAGGGACATGATCCCCCGAGTGGCTATCGTTCAGGACAAGTGAATGGACAACAGTTATAAAGTTGTCGCGCCTGTTGTGGTAGGTGAGCACGACAGCTTAGGTGTAGAGCTCAGCCAATGCGAGTTTACTAGGTTATTTTTGTCCATCATATATTGCATAGTTTGACAAGAAATAGCCTAGTTTTTGCATGACAGGATTTTTTTTTAAAAAAAAAAGAAGCAAAAGCCTTTGTTCGAAGTAAGAATAAGCTATCATGAACAGCGAAGGACCTGATCGAGTGATTTGCAGAAAGTTTTGAGTTGTTCGTTGAAAGTTGTATGGTGTGTTAATACATTAAAAGATCTATTCCTAAACTATAAAGGAATATAGATCATTTCATTTGTAACCATGGTGAAGTTGAGTTCATAGCTAAGAGTAAGTTGTGGTGTGTTTGATTAAAGTCTATGTTAACTAGAGATAGTTAATATATTGGGACTAACATGGGTTGTAGTGTACTGGTGGGAGTGTTTCACCCTTAACCAGAGGTCTCGGGTTCGAGCCCTGGGTATGGAAAAAATCTTGTTGGGAGCGTCACCCCCGAATGGACCCTGCAGAGCGTGATCAGGATTTACAGGTCGTGATTTTCTCCTCTTTTAAACATCTTTCAAATATCCACTCATCACAAGTATATATCTCACCATTAATGGTCTTTCCATCAGCTGGCACATTTTCCAGTGATGAATCAGGACGAGTATTTAACGTACAAAGAACCATTCCAGCCATTGGTACTGCAAAATGCAGCTCTTGCATTGATGGTACATTAGGAGCCAAAGTTTCGATCACTTGTTTTTTTCTATATCACAAATGAATGTAAGTGATACAAGAGCAAATAAAAACAATCATACATCATGTATTAGTCTGTTTGTATCGGCATGTTTGTATGTATCACACAGTATTCAGTGATACAACATGTATGTATCATTTCTCCTCTCTCTTTCATTCTCACTCGCCTCTCTTCCAAACTATAGTTTATAGATTTCTAATTAAGTCCTAAAGTTACTCAATTTTTTAAATTCTGTTTTTTCAAAACCAGATTCACCACTATAACACGTAACGCTTTTTTATAGCAAATTGTCTATCATTTTAATTTTTTAAAATATTGAGGTTTTAAATAGTTTACTTAAAGAAATATTTAATAACAAATTTATGTGTTAATCCTAAAGTCCTAAATATTAAAAAAAAAATGTGTTAATTAGTTCAAAAGCTTGAGTTTAAAATTCGAATTGCCACCAATGAGCTCTATGTTTGAGTGGGTATTATATCAAAAGAATAGAAATATTGAGGAAAGCATATATCTAAAATTTATGGGGTTTTTGAGAAGATTTAGGATAGTTTTGCATCAAATTTTCAAAACAATGGGACGAAGAAGATGAAGAACATGCACTTGCAAGAAAATAATTCTAGTTGTTGAAATCAATTGTGGTTTGTTGGGTATTAAATATAGATCAGAATATTTTTTTTAGTATTCAAAGTTTATTGAAGAAAACCACTTGGGTGTCCATGTATTAAGCTTATTCAAGCTTAAATTTACTTTGATTTGAAAGTATCTAATTTGAACACTTTACTAGAAGTTAAGATTTTCAATTAAAATAGGACTTAGTTTAATTCAAATAAAATATTTTGATAAATATTTTTTTCTAAAAAAAAAAAAGAGAATATATATTAAGTCATTTAAAGAAGGGCAAACTACATAAATCTCATTACTTTAGATCCTAATTACTAGGATTCACGATAGTTTTTAATATTACTTTCTATATTATATTTTGGCCACGAGATACATGTATCATTAAAGGCAAGATATGTGTATCCAACAGTTTTAAAAGTTGAGATACACAAGTTATTAATTTGAATTAAAAGGGGTGTAACTTATCCCTTAATTAAAGGATTAATTGATGATAAATTAACAACTCAAACTGATTTACAGGATCCTTGTATATCAATTCTAGCAAGTTTTCCTAAAATAATGAAATCATAAACCAAAGTAATTATGTAATCATAAACTTCATCTTTTTCATTAGTTCCTTCTTTTGGTAGTAAATGTGAGATACATGTATCATTAAAGGCGAGATATGTGTACCTAACAGTTTTAAAAGGCGAGGAACATGAGTTATTAATTTGAATTAAAGACGAGATATGTATATGCAGCAGTTTTAAAGGGTTTAATTGTGTATCTGTTCTGTTAATTAAAGTTTGGCATAATTTTTCCATTTTAATTGAGTCATTCCTAAACTTAGATCTATTTTCGGCTTGAATATTGGCGGATGAAGACCCTGCAATGACAAAATACATAACAAAATCGTTAATGAAAAACAAACAAAAAAATGGACTTGAATTGGTATAGAATTGTTACTGAGATATACCTTTAACAAGAATCATCCAATTTTGTGAATGGTTATCCATTAAAATAACTGAGAAACAACAAAAATAAACAATGTAAAACATAATTTGTAAAAGTTTATAAAATTGAACTTTAGAGTGATATGAACTCCATCTCATATACATAAATGGGATGTAAACCAAGATACATTATAATAAAAAATTTTAAAAAAAGTAATTTACTTCTTTGTATACTTCTGATTATCAAGATTTAGTTTTGAACTTGAGACATGCAAATATGTATTGAGAGGATTAAGGAAGAGAGGGAAATGGTGGAGGTGTATGAAGATTGTGGGAGGTGGGGGGTGAGAGAAGATTATTGGGGGGGGGGGGAGAGATACCGATGGTAATGTGATTGGAGGAGGGAAATGACATAGGAGAGAGAAAATAATTTGAATTGCTAATTTACCATTAATTAAAGAGTTTAAATTTTAAAATAATTATTTAATACCATATTTATTGTGTATCTGATTAAATATTTTAAAATATATGATATAAATATTAAAAGTGATATTATATGTAATTTTTTTAAACTATAAATTAAGTATATATGATAGTAAAATATGTCTAATTATATAGCTTTTCCATTAAAGAATATGTACCCATAAATTGTGAAGTTTTAATGGTATAGTGTAAATGACTTGTTTCCTATTATGTCCTCTTTTAGTTTTCTCTTTTGCCTTCTAGTAAAGTTTGCAACCACTCATTTTTGCAGATAACACTATCAATACTCCAACAGCTTCTAAAAAAATTATTGTACATATGTGATATTGGATTAGTAAAGAATATACATGTTCAATAAAGTATTTATAAAATTAAAAAAAAAAATTAGTATGGTAAATTAGTAAATTAATCAAATCATAATTCTAATATATTAATGATAAATATGTAACGAAAATTGTTTCGAA
Organism: Solanum etuberosum; assembly: GCA_029582245.1. Lineage (NCBI taxonomy): Eukaryota > Viridiplantae > Streptophyta > Magnoliopsida > Solanales > Solanaceae > Solanum > Solanum etuberosum. The sequence goes on along the minus strand of JAJONR010005560.1, from coordinate 8,528 downwards.
AAAAAAAAAGAGGTAAGAGAAATATCATAAATTAGAAATAATTATAGCTTGTTTGGTCAAACTTCTTGAATCAGCTTATTTTGAAAAATACTTTTGAAAAAATAATATCTTCAAAAGTACTCCCTGTGTTCCATATTGATTAATCATTATACTAAAAATAGTTGATATTAGTTGTTCATCTTGTTAAATTGAAAAAAAAAATTATTACTTCTCGGAAGCAATTATTTTCTATCAAATTTTGGTCAAACACATCATTTTTTTTAAAAAAAAATAAGCATTTTTAAATAAAAATAAGTTTGGTCAAACAGACTATTAGTATTTGAAAGCGAAATATGGAGATAGACCTTCAAAATTATTTCAAGAAATAATTAAAGGAAATATCTTCATCGATGCCGTAACACCTGGGGCCCAATTCGACCCCACCCATGTGCAATTTGTTGTACATTTTCGGCCCATTAGTCCTCATCAAAATCAAAGCCCAACCCTAAAAACGAGGCCCCTTTCCTTTTAATTCCCAAAAATTTCGTTTTGAGATAAATATTTTTTTGGTAATATTTTATAGATGTTAGAAGATAATATAATATTTCGTTAGTTTCTAAGGTGATATTTGTACACCACTTAAAAATAGAGATAAAATATGAATGATCACCTAAAAAAAAGAGAGATATTTGTGTAACTTAATTAGTCGATAATCGTAACTGAATAATCTTTTACAAAATAAATTTTAAATTACTAAAAGTATAAATTTCTTTTTATTTGCCAAAAAGTTTTAACTGTATATTAACAAGTAAATAATTTCAATCTGAACAATATTGAAGTGATGATTTGAAAGTTTATTTAAGTAAAATATCATTAATATTCAATCACAAAATCTTAACTTGTAAATTTTTGTTGCTCATGTAAAGTTCATTTTCAAACATAATTTTAGTTTCTACACCTTTTTAAAAAAAAAAATTAATTACAAATGCTTTATCTACCTTCAACTAACATATTTTTTTTTGTAATATATAAGGTATAGGGATTAGTAGACACCTATATAATGAAATCTTGGATGAATAAAATGCCATAAGCAAATAAGGTTTGAAGTTTTTAACAAATGGTGTGAGTTTAGTAGACATTCTATTTTAATTGTATATAAATTATATTCGTCAATCTTTATTAAATAGAAATTAAAATAGCAAAAAGTTCATATATAAATATAATTAAATATGCAATTGATAACTTTGCTTATATACAAATTAGTTTTCGAGGTTGACCTATCTTAAATTTGTTGTAGTATTTACGAATGAATGTTAAGTTGAATCACGTCAAATGACGTGAGTCTTTTGCGCAAGATTCTCACAAATAATTTTTAGGAAGATTTGATTGAAAATCGATCAACCTCCGCCTCATTAAAAAATATTATAAATTTAATTGAGTGTAAAACCTTATATTCAAGGACCTATTAAGAAAGGTGCTTATTACTTGTACATATTGACTGCCTAATTCTTTTTTTATATTATTACGAATAATATTTAACAAAAGATAGCACAACATATTAGACTCTATTAAGAAAGGAGTTTATTACTTGTACATAACGATTGCCTAATTTTTAAAAAATATTATTACAAATAATATTTCATTGAAGATAGCACAACATATTTGATAAGTTAAGCATTTGCATATTTATTTTTTTAACAATTATAGAGTTCAGGTCAACTTTCACGTATCTCCACTAATTCTATGAGATGAATGCCAAGAATAGGACAGATGAAAAAAATCATCTAATATTTTTTTGTCTCCGCTAAATTTTGAACCTAAAATATCAAAATTCTTAATCACTTTATTGATCTCTTTTATTGATCACTGAATCACACGCTTAATATTTAACCATTTGCATTTCTCATTAGGTAATCAACCTACAATGATTATCAATAAAGGCAGCTCACTAATTCACGTCTCCTTATCTCTTCCAACCACAAGGGCCCCCTTTTCTAACACACACACATCGAAGCTTACTTCTTACCCTACAAACTTCTATTCACCCAAATAGTATTCTTTCGGATCGTGAATTGTTGAGATTTTTTTTACAGTTTAAAATAAGTGAATTATCAAAATTTTAGAGAGCTATTAATTTTTTCATGTTTACCATTTATCTAATGATGTTTTTAACTATTTAAATTTTCTAAAAAAATAGTGAAAAGTAGTCTTTTATTTTTAATTTTTAAAATATTTTTTTAAAAAGTGTGTCATGTCCCCAATAATTCATTTAATATGAACTAAAGGGAGTATTTCCTCTGTTTTATTTTACCTGATGTTTGCATTTTAAAAAATAGATATTTCACTTTACTTGTTCATGTTAGTAAACTAAGAGAATTTTGACATACTAAATCTTAAATAACTATATAAAATAATAATAATTAAATTTAGAGTTCAACAACAACATACTCCCTCTATTCCTAATTACTTGTCCACATTTTCTTTTTTAGTTGTCCCTAATTACTTGTCCATTTTGACAAATCAAGAAATGACAAATTTTTTTTACCTATTATACCCTCAATTAATTACTTTGAAAAAGGTAGAACTTCTTGAAAATATTAAGTTTTTAATTCATCCACTTCATAATTAATAGGGATAAATTGGTAAACTCACTATGTCAATTATTGATTTCTTAATAGGTGTGTCTATTCAAAAGTGAACAAGTAATTAGGGACAGAGAAATTATCTAGTAAAATTTTGCAAATAGAATTTGATGAGGGTAAAGTGTACGCATGAACAAGAATGTGTGCATTAATTAAAATTTTACCAATGGATGTGTATTGTTTCGTAAACCAGAATCAAGTAATATGAAATGGAGAAAGTACTCCCCCCCCCTTCGCCCTCTTAATTTAAATGTCTTGCTTTTTTTTTTTAATTTGTACAAAAAAATGTCTTTTTATATATTTAGTACTTATAAGTTTTTCAATTCCAACATGTAACATGACAAGTTTAAGACTAGAAAATTTAATGAACTATACATATATTTAATTTAAGACCTCAAACCTCAAAAATTTTCTCTTTGTTTCTTAAACTTTGAATCCAATCAAATTAAGGGCTTGATTGGAAATTAAAATTTAGAATGCGTTTGGCATGGGAAAAATGTTTTTTAATGTAAGTTGAAATAAAATAAATAAATAAATTTCATAAATAATATTTTATATTAATTGTCTCATTGTCACCTTTTAACACACCCCACTCCCAAGGCACATGTAGAGTATCAAAATTGAATTTATTTGAACAATTTTTTTTTATGTGGATCATAAATTTAGGTGTTAAAATATATGAGAAGTGCAATAAACAGTGGGTTCAATGCTATAAAAACGTTTCCCTTTCCCTACCCCACCCATTTCCTTTTTGGTTTGCCTTTAGTGTAATGGGTCAAAAAAAAATTAAATTACGTAAAATTGAATAAAAATATCTTTAGTTAATAATTTGTTTAAAGATATTTTCATCATCAATAATTTGATTCAAATATACCCATATTATTATGTAATAGGTTTAAAATGTCCCTTTTTAAATAAATATTTTTTTTGTTTGAAAATGATTCTCCTACTTCAATTCGAAAAAGATTAAGAAATAAAAATATTTTATTTTATTAAGAATCATTTATTGTGATCTAAATAAAAATTATGATCGGATTATTATGATCTTATATATGTATGAACTATATTATCAGTTAAAAAGGTAGATGAAATTATTCTATCTTACATTAAAATGGAATTAAGAAGAAAAAAAATTACTTTCTATTTATTTATTAGTTAAAGTGATATTAAATTTTTAAAAACAAGAATTGAGTTATTTGGTTATAATATTTTTATTAGGAATAGAATATGTTTAAAAAGAAAAAAAAAATTAAAATACTAATATATTTATTAAGAAAAAGGCATTTTTGCTCATTAAGTAACTATAGAGGCATTTTGGACCAAACTGTTAGTAGTATTGTCATATTTCTCGATCAAACTATTAACTAAGGACATTTTATTTTATTTCACATAGTTTAAAGACATTTTTGACAATTTTTTTATAAATTCTATTTACTTACTCTCTTTTTTTCCCTTTTCACTTGACGAGTTTTGCTTCATCATCAAATCTAAATTGAATTGGACCCATTCAATTTTTAAATAATAAAATTTAAATATTAAATTATACGAAAATAGTACGAATTGCAATTTTTTTATATTAATACGATAAAAAAATACATGTTAAAATATTAATAAAAAATCATACAATTTGACTCTCGAACAATAAAACTCAACAAAATAGAAGCGAACAAAGAGAGTATCAAATACCAGAAAATAATTTTTTTTTTTAAAACTAACATTAATATTTTCCTTTATTTCAACGTATGATATTTGAATAAATAATAGTAATACTCGGATGAGAGTGAGACCTACCTGAAAATAATGTCGGCGTTCAAATTATGAAGGTTAGCACTTTGAATTTTTACATAAATTTAGATATGTATTAATGTACTTCTTTTTATTAAAAAAAATAACTATTCAAATTTTATATAAAAGTACTAAAAATCGTGATTTAATATAGTTAAAAATATTTTTATGAAAAAAAAAATCAGTTCATTAAAATGGTGATTAAAGTTCCGATAGGTTTTATTTTTTGTGACAAAAAAAAAAGTTTCAATGGGTTAAATTAGGGGTGTAAAAAGAATATGAAAAACCGATCGAACCTAATCGCACCAAATCGATTTATATCATTTTTTCAATCAAACCGTGAATTTTTATTTAAGTGTATAACCGTCCCGAATAATTGAGATGATTTTTTTTTAATTTATAGAAATAACCAAAAAATTTCCGAACCGAATCGAATATGAATGCAAATATATTTTATATTTTAACAATATGTTAAATTTAATATATAAATATATTTTATAACATTTTTTAAATATAAATATAAATTAGGTCCTAGCCCTTTGGTGACTGAACGACTTTGGGCCTTTTGCTTGCTAGTTAGCCTTAAGTTAGTTAGGTTTAAAATTTAAAAATACTATAATAGGATACGGCAAAATCTATGCAAACATTCCTAATGAAAGTTTAAGATCAAACAATACGGTAACAAAGCTTTACATTCTTGGTTTCTTGGTGAAAAAGTGTTTCTTAAGAATACACTTGCTAAAATGTTTTAAGATGACGTAAAAAGTATTATAAATCACAATAATTAACAACTTAAATATTAAAAGACAATTTTTTGACTAACTCTCGGAATTCTATTAATGCCTCATAAATTGGACAAAACAACTAACATTTATTATTTGAAAATTACATAAAAAACAATATAAATTATAATAATCAATAACTTAAAATATTAAAAAAACCATAAAAAAATTGTAAATGCTCCAAACATCTATATTATATAAATTGTGACAAAGAAATGGAATAACATATATTAGGTCCGTGGTAGCACCGACTCCTCTGATAGCTAGTAAGTATTACTGCATCTATTCTATGTCGTTCTTACTAAAAATTAATGATTCTTAATATTTGTTATTTCACAAATCAATGCATAAATAACACTATTTTTTCTATTTTAACTTTGAGAGTTATTAGCCTGGATAGTAGTATGAATTTGACAAACATAGGAAAACTAAATGATTAATTTATGTTTATTGGTCAATTTAATTAATCAAAATAAATTAATTTATGTTCATTTATTGAAAATCTGACTTTAAGAGAATAATTATTAAGGATACAATGTTAAATTTACGTAATTTTTTAAAGGAAATAAAATTTAAAATAATGACATATAAATAAGAAAGGAGGGAGTATTATACAAAATGGTGTATTGGCAATGATGGATTTTTATACGATGATTGTTTGTTTTAATAATTCAGAATTGGAAAGGAGTGTGAAGGAACAGTTCCCAAACTTAGCAGCATTTCACAATCTTCACTTCCTTAAATTCTTGGGGTCCCTTTTCCTTTTTCTCTTTCCTTCTTTCTTCTGTAGCTTTCAATATGTGAAAAGAAAATCCAATCAACTCAAAAAATAAAGAAAAAAAGTACAGCTTAAGAGATCTACTGAATAGCCTACTTGAGCTCTCACTCACTCTGTAGAGCAGTAGAGATCTTGAAATAACCAAAAAGTTGTTTCTTTTACTACTGTTACTGTTGCTCTTTAAGGGTTTCTAGTTTGTTTAACTTCAAGATCTGTGGTTCAGTTGCTTCTGCAGCTTATTTGAAGAAAAGGGTCTTTAGGGTTTGTGTTGTTTCTTGATTTTGAAGTGACTAATTGAAGATCTGGGACAAGTATGAAGCAGCTGTTGATGGTGGTGTTTAGTTGTGGAACTGGGTTTGGATGAGTGAAAATATGATTTTCATGTTTCTTGGTTTTTGCTTGGGGTGGGGGGTGGGGGTTGTACTAGCAAAGTTTTGATTTTTGGAGTTTTTACTTTCTGGGGTTGCTCTTTTTTGGCTTAACTAGTGAAAAGTAAGTTGCTTGATAGGAGTTTTGTTGATTTGCTGAAATGAGGGTATCATCATCTGGGTTCAATCCTCAGCCAGAGGAAGGTTTGTTTGTTGTTATTTCTTGTTTTGGTGAACTTGAAGTGAAGCATTATTTGCAGTCATTAATGAGCATATTTCATATTTTTATGTTAAATTATAGCAGCAGGGGAGAAGAAATGCTTGAATTCAGAGCTGTGGCACGCGTGTGCAGGACCACTAGTTTCACTTCCACCTGTAGGAAGCAGAGTTGTGTATTTTCCTCAAGGGCATAGTGAGCAGGTTAGTAGTAGATATTATGGTTCACATTGTAGCTCATTTAAGTTGAGGTGTTTGATATGGTTCATATTTAATTTCTTCATGTGATGTTTTGTAAAGCTTGCACTTCTACTTTTGGTTGTTTATTGGTGGCTAAATATAGTATGCTGCTGTTTTTTGTCCATAAGCCATTGAATTCTCTTCAATTTTTTAGCAAACTGAGTTTTTTGAGACATTCTTCCTGTTTTAGCTTTAAGTAGTTCCAGAGTTATTCTTATGAAACATGGATTTGAGTTTTGGACGCCATTTACAGGTTGCTGCCTCAACCAACAAGGAAGTAGATGCTCATATCCCTAATTATCCTGGTTTACCGCCTCAACTAATTTGTCAGCTTCACAACCTGACAATGCATGTATGTTTGTTTTTTGGCTGTGATGTGATATTTATGTACCTTTCTGTCGCAACGTATTCTAAACAGTTATTAAATTACAGGCAGATGTTGAGACTGATGAAGTATATGCTCAAATGACATTGCAGCCACTAAGTCCAGTATGTCACTTCCTATCTTTTCGAATCAGTTTTAGTAATAATCTTCTGTTAATGGACTTACTCTATGTAGCAAGAGCAAAAGGATGTGTGCCTGCTACCAGCAGAACTTGGCATCCCGAGTAAACAACCAACCAACTATTTCTGCAAAACTTTGACGGCAAGTGACACCAGTACTCATGGTGGATTCTCTGTCCCTCGCCGAGCAGCAGAAAAAGTTTTTCCCCCTCTTGTAGGTCCCTTTAACAGAACCCATCAGCATTATGTTTTTCTTTTTGGTCTTTCTCTTTGTTATGTGTTATCAGCATTGGATTCTGTAGTATCCCTCTAGTGTTCAATGGTGTTTAACAAACTCATGATGAATGTTCTTTCTCTTTTCAGGATTACTCTCAGCAGCCACCCTGTCAAGAGTTGATTGCAAAAGATCTCCATGGGAATGAATGGAAATTCCGGCATATTTTTCGCGGTGAGTTTCTGGGCAGTCTGGAGCTTAAATTGAGTGGTAGTGTTTTGGTAGTTGGTACCATGATCCAAATGCACCTCAATGAAAAGCAAATTCAAGCTTAGGATTAGGGTTTTTGGTCTACTCCAGTATATGAACTTTAAAGTCACAACATTGAGCTGAGATGTTTATATCCTCATCATAATTACTGACTTGTCCTTCCAATTCAAACCCAAAAGAATATCTGCAGAGAGAGAGAGAGAGAGTAGGCCAGTGGATGAGTGACTTTAGTTCTGGGGAAGCAGATTTTCTGTACTAGTGAGGGTGTCAGTACGACACCTCATGCAGGGGCTACTTCCTCTTTTACCTTGTCAATATAGCTTCCAAAGCCTTAAAGGCCCGACAAGAAGATGAAAATACTAGAGGTTCCGATATCTGGTTCCTTATATGTTAACTTGTTTCTGTTTTTGTTGTTTGGGAGGGGTTGGCCGGTATTGAGTCCACATGTGAGTGTGAAGAGGTTCTAGATTGTATTTCCGAGCAATTTAGCTGGATGGTTCTTGGCTAATTTTAAGGCAAGAGAAGGCCCAGAGCTTAGTTGCATGCATTACATCTTTGCTAACTTAAGGTTCTTTAAAGCCATTTAGCCCGGAAGTTACCAGAGATGAGACATGCTCTGGTAAAATGAACTAAAGATGTTATATTAGTAAGCTTTTAAAAATTAGACTGAAGCAACTATACTGAATCTAATGACAAGTGGAGCATCACTTGATGATTTAAGGGCCTTGAGGAATTTTACTTTACCTGTTT
>JAJONR010005559.1:0-42900 GCA_029582245.1 Solanum etuberosum | reverse complement strand
CAGAAATCTGAAGCTACAGAGCTCCAAATCGACCTCTGTCAGTTCTCAATCAAAGATCAAGTTGAGAATAACAATCTGTCCAAAAATCAGCTCAATCGGACAAGAAACGAAGTGGGAATCGCGATTTGAAAATGGCTGCTAGGGCTGAAAATTGTGTGCGAAAATCTGCACTCTTTTTCTCACTTTTCTCTCTTTTGTGGCTGCTATCTTTTCTGTTTCTCTCTTGTGTTGATTCTGAAAATAAGACTTACAAACCATAAGTGTTGGGCTTATGGCAAGAGTGAGCTAGTCCAAATTGGGCTTTTATTTATCCACATAGGGAGGGAAAAAGTCCAAAACCCAACATAACCGCCCAATAAAAGGAAGGAAAAAGTGGTGGCCCATTATTCCAATCCTATAAACGTTCTTGTTGGATCTGTTATGGGCTTGGAAATTGGGCCTTTTGGTGAGACCAATTTACCAAATAAAGTTTTAGGAAAATGGGGAAACAACACAAATTGCATTAGTTTAGTGCTTAATTACGTGTTTTTTCGTGTGTTTTTAAAATCACCATTCATGTTAGATTTCAGTCCCCAGATATATGTATTCGGTATGTCTAGATATATGTATATCGTATATATAAGGTCAAAATTAGGTATAATTTGTTCTAGATACATTGTATCCAAGCGGTTTCACATGTATTTGGGATAGACCGACTCTCTCGATCATCTCTCTCCTATCTCTCACCTACCTCTTATCTCGCTCGCCTCTCTCCCTGTGTATCTGTATTCTTAGAATGAATCTAGTAGCAAAAACACATGTATCTAGGTGTATCTGACTAGAAATCTGGTATGAAATGATTAATAATTAGTGAGACAATATATTACTTTTTAATACGGAGAATTAGTAAATATAGAAGGAATGTTTTTCCTAGAAGTAGAAGGGGTGGTACTGGTGTGTTGTGTGCATTTGTTTCATGGGGTGGGGGTGGGGGGGATGAAAACTGCTATTCTAAATTCTCTTAATCCTAATTATCTTCCCTAATCTCAGCCTCAAAATCTCCTTTATCTTCTGATCCTGTATTAGTCACTAGATAATCTCAACAACTTTTTAAACTTTTATGCTAAATATTAAACCACTAAATATGATGAATGATGCAAAAAATCAGAAAAATTCCTAAGATTATTGAATGCCCTATAAATGTCAACAAAACATTAACCAAAGAATGATTAAAGGTCAAATAGATATTAACATCCTAATTACTTGGATTTTAGATTATAGTACCCCACAAAGTCAAAAAATCAACATAAATCAAACAAATCATCAAAGGTCAATGCACATTGACACCCTACTTAAACATTTTCAACATAATAAAAATATCTCTTTTCATTTTTCTCAAATTGTTACAATTACAAATGATCAATTTAGTTTCCAAAACCAATTTTTTTCCTATTTTTTCTAATCATAATCATGAATTCAGACCAATTTGGTCAAGAAACAATGTTTTGTTCCCTTCTTCCGGGGGACATTGTCATCGAAATTCTCTTAAGGCTTCCAATAAAGTCGTTGTCACGATTCAAATCTGTATCAAAACCCTTTTGTTCTTTAATCAAGAACCCTAATTTTATCTCCAAACATTACGCGAAAATTACTCAAGAAACACCACCACATATCCTAATTATGGGTCGTCATCATAAAACTCTTGAAGTAACGTTACGTTTAATTAATTCCCTAACTATACATCGCGATATCATTACACCTCCTCTTCATTTCCACGTGCCATTTGGCATGATATCTGAAAAAACAAGAATAGTTGGCTCAGCCAACGGTTTAGTATGTCTGAATCTGAATAATCATAATGGTGTCGCGATTGTTATATGGAATCCAGCTATTAAAAAATTCAAACCAGTTCCAAAATCTCCATATGTCTCAACCCTAGGTAAACTCACTGTAACGGATTTAGGGTTTGGTTATAACCCTAGAAACAACGATTACATGATCGTTAGACTCCTAAACGTTGCTACGTCTAGGAGGAAGTATGAGGTTGAAGTTTACACGTTGAGTACGAATTCTTGGAGAAAAATAACGAGTGATGGACGTGTTTTACTAGTTATACGACCATTCTGGAAGCCAATGGCTCCCGGAATGATCGTAGTAAAAGGTGTTGCTTATTGGGTAGGAGTTGAAGTTAGAAATGAAGAAATGTGTAGTGTTGTTGTTTCTTTAGAAATGAGTAGTGAGGAATTGAAATTTATTTTGCCACCAATTGAACATCATGGCATTGTGGTTGACCTAAGGGAAGCAATAACCCTAAGACTTTTTAATTTAAATGAAACATTGGCTTTGATTTATTCAACAAATCTTGAAAAAGTTGATATATGGATGAATAATGGATTTGATTTATGGGTGTTAGATGATAAAATAAAGAGTTGGAGTAAAAGGTTTAAAGTTGAACCAATTCAAGGGTTTTTATTAGAAAGTGGATTTTGGAAAAATTCTAAGGCAATGGTTGCACAAGAGAGGAAAGAAATGTGTTGTGATGAAATTGGAGATTATGTTTATACTAAAGGTGAGACTAATTTATATTTGTATGATGTTATTAATGGTGATTTTGAGATTATTGAAAATCATGAACTACGTGCACCATTTCAAGGTTATAGTTATTTGGAGAGTTTAGTGGATGTGAATGGAGGAGTTGGTGTTACAAAGGAGGTTGATTTGTCAAAGTTTTTGGATTTTGATCCTTTACTTTTTTGAGTACCCAAATTTATCTTTCGATTAGCCAAACACAAATCATTATTCTCTATTGTCTAATACTCGAATTCGAGTGTTGAAGGGTCTATTTTAGGGACGCTCCATTTAGGGGTTTTTTTCATACCAAGGACATGAACTCGAGACATCTGATTAAGGTAGAGGGATCCCAACCATTTTTTTCATACTAAGGGTTCGAGTCCGAGACCTTTGATTTAGAAAGAAGGATCCCAACTATCCCACCACAATAGATGTTGGTTCGAAAAGTATTTTTTATTGAAAATACTTTTTAAAATAAGCACATTTAGGAAACTTCATGAGCATACATATTGTTTTTGTTTAATTGGTGAAATTAAAATTTTATGGACCTTGGTTTCAATTAATTTTTACGTTACACTAAGTAGTTTAGTTTTTATTAGATTTGTTAAGAAAAGGATACATTGTATTGCATAGTAGTTGTATTAAGAATTACTATTGTATTGCTCTATATTAAAAAGAGAGAAAATACGTATAAGTTAAAATTGTAAATTTTTTTTGAGTTTCCATTCATGATGATTTGTGGAGTTCATAGAAAGAGTTAGTAGAGTTCGATGTAGAAAAATTAAAATAATCACACTCACTTTTTCTTTTTTGAAAAAAACAGCATGTAATATACGTAATTACCATCACCAACTTTAACGATTTATATCAACGTGAGTTGTAATGCAGTGGTGGACTGTTTCACCCTTAACTAGAGAAAATCATGTTGGGAGCGCCACTCTCAAATATGCTCTGCAATACGCAACTCAGATTTAATCAAGGCTCTAATATGAACTTCGAGCATCGGGCGAAAAAAAATAAAAAAATTAACGTTATATAAGAAGGCTGCCATGTCAAAATTGAAGCAACTTTTTCCCTCTTTCCCACCATATATCCCTTTTTAACTTCAATTTACTACCAAAATGGCAAAATATCTTAAAAGGTAATTATAAATAGTGTAACTATTTTTAATCAGTAGAAATAAGAAAATAAGATAATTAATAATCTTTTATTTACATTATCAGTGTATATATAAGTTTAATACACATATGCACACATATATAAAGCTATAAGGTTACCTACGAATTTAGTCGTATATATCAGTAAGTTTAGTTCAAAAGTTGAATTAAAACCCCAAATACTACTATTAATATTATTATTTTAGACTCTAGATCTCATAAAGTTCAAAATCTGGCTCGACTCATGTTTACATTTTCTCACAGAGTGAATTAATTGGTGGTTAATTTTTAAATAATTAATTTAGCTTGTGACTAATGGGCTAAGTCCATAATTTATTTAATGACCTATGTTAATTGACTCATTTATATTAAAATAAATAGCAGGGCTTCTCAATTTTAATATATAATTAATTTAGAGATAAAAAAAAGAGTTTGATGAGAACTCTCAGCTTAAGCGGGGGCAACAACAACGACAACTAGGGAGTCACCTGTGCATTTAAGGTAAACATTCAAATTGAATGAATATTGATTTCTAAGATAGAAAGTTTATTTATTACTGTTGGAAAGTTTCTTTTATTCAAGATTTAGTGGGAAAAAAATGATTGTGAATTAATGTTAACGTAATGATTAGTTAATTATGATGCAGAGAAAATTTTGACATTTTATTTCAAGTTGCTTTGTATACGTGTAAGGTTAAGTGAATCAAATTTCATGATTTTCAATTTGTTTTACAGTTAGAAGTTAAATCTTTTTTTTAAAAAAAAGAATGAAGGTACTTACTCAGAAAAACAACAGAGGGAAAAATAAAGCAAATTATCTATAATTTGCTTGTTAATTTCATTGGAATTTGTGACCCTTTACATTTAAGCTTTCCCTTATATATTGGTATATATATAATTAAATATGAGGTGTATTATATTATATGAATACTATTAACTTTATGGTATTGGAAGAATTAAGACTTAACCCTAGGTTTGAAACTTGAAACATATGAGAGTTGACATGTGAGCAAGATAAGGAACTTTATTATACATTTGAGAGAGTTTTTGGGTCAAGGCTAGACACATAATAGTATGTGTGTTGTTAGTTTCAAAAATCTTATTGTGATTATTTATTTGAATAGATTCATTGATTTGAAATCCCAACGAAAGGGGAAGGCTCAAGTCTTGGAGTGATTGTTCGATTAATTGAGGCAAGTGGATTTTTAAACCCTTGTAAAGTGCATAAAATCGTGTATTTCCTTGTGGTATATGTTTGGAAGTAATGGGAATTAGTGATGGGTTGACTTGTCCATGTTGAATAATTCTAATGATGGAAAAAGGGTAATAAAAAGGTAATGTGATTAATTGTTGTTGTATGATGTTTGAGAATGATTTGAAAGGCTTATTGCTTACTTGTTGATGTTGTATCACAGTTTTATTGTTGTGAATTGTGCCTTGTTATGAAAATGGTCATCTCTTCATTATTTGTGTGAACATGTCATTTGCATTGGTTCTGAGACATGGTTGTGATAAGTGTTATGTGATAAGAGGATGTACCATTTCGAGGGACGTATCACGCACCGCGATGGATACTATATATCGAGGGACGTATCGCGCGCCGCGATGGATACTATTATCGAGGGACGTATCGCACGCCGCGACGGATGCAGGGACAAATATGTTCCCCATGGGTCCCGGACTGAGAGACAGCGGGTGTGTATCGTTAGGTCAGACATGCATCATTATACTTGACAGTGCATTTCATTGCATTGCACATCTTTATCATTGATGAACTTGATCTTGTGAGTGCCTTTCTGTGGAACTTGTGATTGATGAATATTGAGTTTGTTGTTGAGGATATGCAATTGTTAGAGTGTTGTTGTTCAGGATATGTAATTGTTAGAGTGTTCTTGTTGAGCTGTGAGCTATGTAAATGGTGAACTGTTAGGTTGGGCTGGTTTTATGCAGGTTGTAGTTGTGGAGGTTCGGTTGGGTGAAATGAGTACCCGTATTCTATTCCCTTAACTTGTGTTTAGAAGTTTACTTGCTGAGTAGCGTGTGGTTTGGTACTCACCCCTTGCTTCTATATTTTTGTAGGTTACTAGCCCGGATCTTTGTGATACTCTTTCTCTTCTCTTCTTGTCTGAGGCTTCTTGTGGAGGTTGTGAGGTAGTTGCTTGTCATCTCAGCAGACCTTCTTACTCTTATTTATGATCTTGTTCTATTCTAGAAACAAGGTCATTTGAGTTTTGTGTTTTTCTTTTGAATCAATTGTAATACTTTAGAGGCTTGTACACGTGACAACCAGGTTTTTGGGGTATATTTAAGTCGATTATGAATTTCTGCATTATATTAAAGTATTAGACTTTTATTTGTAGTTTAATTCCGCACTTTATCGTAATGGTTGAGGTTTAGGCTGACTTGTCTTGGTGGGATAAGACGAGTGTCATCACGTCCAATTTTGGATCGTGACATAAGAGCATATATATCATTAAAAACAATAAATCTTGGATCAACGGTAAAGTCATCTTCGTGTGGTATATAGATCACGAGTTCAAGTTGTGGAAGCAGCTACTAGTGCTTGTATTAGGGTAGACTGACTATATCACACCTTTTATAGTGCGGTCTTTTCCTCGATCCTTTATGAACGCAGAATATTTTGTACATCGATCTTTCTGGTTTTTTTATATACTAATTATTCAAAAGGGTTCCTTATTTTGTACTTTTGAGCTTCACTACGCGTCTTGGCCATGTGGTTCAAAAGCAATTTATAAATTCACAAACAAAAGCGTGTCTACATACGTTTTTCTATACATATATACTTCTAAAAGCAATTTAGAAAAGTAATTTTGTATGATAATTGAAAGTTAATTGGATTACCTTTTGAGAGAATATTAATCTATTGAAGTAGTTTTATGAAACATATCTCTGGTTATTTTTATTTTTGATATTTTTTGTTGAATATTCCAGAAACAAAATATGATTTTAAACTCAAATGAGCTATTAGTAGTTTTACTATACATGATACTAAACGTTTCATTTTCATTTACCCAAATTTTTAATTACTGCTAATGTTTTGAGTCTAACGAAAAGAAATGATCTCTTACAATTTGAACGGAAGATTATGACCTTAAATATAGAAAATAATTAATCCTTTCGTTCCTATTTATATATCGTTCTTATTAAAAATAGATGATCATTAATATTTTTCAATTCACAAAATCAATGCATAAATGACACTTTTCTTCCTATTTTACCCTTGAGAGTTATTAGCCTTGAAAGTATGAATTTGACCAACATAAGAAAACTAAATGATTAATTCATGTTCATTGGTCAATTTAATTAATCAAAATAAATTAAGTTATGTTTATTTATTAAAAACTTGACTTCAAGAGAATACTAAATAAGGGTCAATGGTAAACTTATATAGTATTTTCTTAAGGGACGTGAAATTTAAAATAATGACATATAAATAGAAACAGATGGAGTAATAAAGAACCAAAAAAAATAAAATGAAAGGTAAGGTCCCTAGCTATCTTCGGCCAAACAGATCTCCAAGTGGCCCAACTCAAAGAAGAACACGTTGAATATGCGAATAAAGTCTCGTATAAATAATTGAAAAGAAAAAAAAAGGTTATATATACAATGTGTAGAAAAAGTGTTAGTGGTCGGAGACTCTTAAAAAAATCATACACGTAGATTTAAATTAAAACGGACAATATCACATCATATGTATTAAGAGTATATTTGGGTTCATTTTAGCACAAAACTACCAACATGTTGTTAAGGTGACTTTATTATCTATATAATTGAGAGATGAATCTTAATATTTATAGTACATCTATGTATGGGTGATATTTAATTTAAAAAAAAAAAGTAACTTACTTTCATTCAAACATTCCTTTTTGTAACTTCCAGCAGAAGTACTACTATGCTCTCTTTATTACTTTTTTTCATTCAAACAACCTTTGTATGTCTTTTTAGGCCACCAAAGAGAGGGGAAGATTATAAAGCTTTTTTGACTATATATGAAATATGATAAATATATATATGTTGATCCTCTTGAAAGAAGATAAATTTTTATTTCAGCTTTTGGACCATTTAATTTACTACACTATCTAGTAAAGTTTCTGTTTTATTATACTTTTACTTTCCATCAATGGTACTCTTCACCAAAACATAAAAAAAAAATGAAGAGAAAAATGGCTTTCATGCATACTATATACTTGCATGAAATTAGAAGCCATGAAGTTTGCCAGGCTTTTTTGCTTTAATACTTTCTCTTTTTTGAAGTACTCCTCTGTATTATATTACTTGACCTCTGTTGATCTGGCATATCTTTTAAGAAAATTTTAATTAGATGTGTATTGTATGAAATTAATGATGCTTTAGAACTCTAAATTTGACTATTACTACTGTTACTTTTATGTAGTTATTTAATAGCTGTACTAAGGAAAGTATGGGAAAAAAAGTAACAAAACTCTCTTAATTTGCTAAAATGGATAAGTAAAATGAAATATCTTTATTTAAGGAAAAATCCTTTTGGCCAGAATTTGGCCAGAATGGTATTTTACCTTTTTGAATATTTTTACCCTTTTAACTTTAATACCTTTTAATTAAAAAATGGAAAAAAAATCAGTTTATTTTGAAATAAAAAAGATATTATAAACTTTTTAGATTTCTGGCCAAATTCTGGCCATTTAGCATTACCTTTTTTTAAATATAAAGACTAAATAAAATGAAACAAAAAGGAGTAGATTTTACGTGATACACTTTGAAATAGAAGAAATAATATATAAGTGTTGATTGTGGTGATCTAAACTATGATGAGTTGAGAGAAGAGTTGGAGACTGGAAATGAAAGTCTCTTTCTCATATATATATATATATATATATATATTATCACATTGTTGGAACAAAATAAAAATAACAAATGCAATGATATTGAAATATCTGGTACATGCAATCACGATTTGATAGATATACATCGAAAGTAAATAATAGTTATTAATCTTTAAAGTATGAGATATTAGAATTAAATATAAAACACATAAATGGAAAGGAGGAGTAATATTCTCTCATTTGTAAAGATGGCTCAAACAAAGAGGAACAAGTGTAGGTGGTTGGAATTTGGAGACATTCCATATTGATGAAAAAAGGTCATTTGAAATGCTAACATTCTTCTAGGGACCCCAATATATACACAAAACATTCTTTGGGTTTTCTTGAGATCCCACAAGTCACTCTCAAAAGGTATGTAGCAAAAAGCACACAAAAAAGGAAAAAGAGAACTAGAACAAATCCTTTTTTCTTAGGGAGAGTTTATATTTTTCAAACAAAAAAATAAAGGTAAACAAAATTTCTAGGTACCCTATTTGGATATTGCTATTCAAGTTGTACTCATTTTTTTATATATTTTTTGCACTGAATAATATTATATATGTCGTGTATGAAGTTATACCATATAAACAATAGCTGAATTCAGTCCTATATGACTCATGAAGTTTACGATTGAAGTTCAGTCGTGACTTCAGTAGTATGTATACTTGAAATTTACCCAATTTTTTTTTTTGAAGTTAGGCTTTTAAAAGTATCTATAAACTTACAAATATGTACACAATATGGATATGACTGAAATTGTGGTGTTGCAATCGGCTATCCTTGCATTCCGACTAAAGAAAACAGGATCTTCACATAAATAATCGATATGAAAAAAATCACTATTTACTAGTCCAAATAGATATACATATTTATATATTGATTATACATAATTATATATGAACTATACACATTAATATATATAGTATATTTTAGTTTAAGCGGTTGAATAAGCAACTATATATTTCAGTATATTTAGTACTTTAGTGTTGGAGATTGCTAAAAGCATTTTACCATAAATGATGAGCTGATTTAGGGATTTATGTGAGGATCTCTCGTTAATTGTGTACAAGAAATACATATTATATAGTACTATACATTTTTATCCTATAGTTTATTAATTTGTTGATATCTATTGGTTTTAGCAAAGGTATATGCGTTGGATTCGAAGTGGAATATAGCTCTACTTTATATGATATATCTCACGCTGAAAAAATAAAACCACTAACTTATGGCATGGTCCAAGATAAAAGTGAAAATCACCCCTACAATCTTACTTATTTTTTTTGTTTCACCCGATGTACTCAATTTACAATTCAACTAATTTAAATTTACATTGAAAAAATTTAGTTCAGAAGTAAAGTGTTCGTACCCTTAGCTCGAATCAAAATTGATGAGTACGTATTTATCTCTCAATTACACCCTTTAAACACAACTTATCCTTTATTGGACTAATTATATCAAAGTTTGATACATATACGGTTCAGAAATAATTATTTGTTAAATAGCGGGTGCTGAATGTTACTAAGTATTTGATTAGATTTTTTTTACTAAAAAGATTACATAAGTAAATAAACAAATTATTGAAAGATGAAAGTAAAATCAAAAGTTTCATATGAAGACATCTGAATTAAGTGTATTAGAGGTTTCGAGTTTGAATCATTTTGAATATAAAGTCATTTTTGTTAGGAGCGTTTTATTCCTAATATGAAACTTTTCTACGCAAATACAAAACTCGGATTAGTGAGCCTTAACCAACAATATTTTTGAATAGATAGATTTAGAATTTAAATTTTATATAAGTTAGACTCAGAGCAATGAAAAGGCTTCAATTAATATAGTAATTGGCTACTTATTACATGGACACATGTCTAATTAATAATTTATTTATGCATGGACACACTTACAATTCCTTCCCAAAAAATCTCTATTGCTAATACATAAATTGAAAATAAATAAATAAAATATAAACCTAAATATCTACCAATTCTGCTTTTACTTGGTATGTATGACGTTTAAGAAAGTTTTTAAAAAATAATTAAAATAGGTTATAAATATTATATGAAAATATATATAAAAATTAAATGGTACAGAGTGACACATAGAAATTAATATTTTTCAAAAAGTTAACATATAGATATATTTTTTGTAAAGCATTTTTCTTTTTGAAATTGTTATATTCTTTTTTTTGCTTTTTAGAAGGGAGAGGTTTGGAGGAATTTCCGTCTTTTTAAGTTAAAGTTATGTCTAGTCTAAGCTAGTTTCAATTTTAGTCCTCTTACACCTTTTTCTCTAGATACATGTCAAAAAATATCATAAAAAATTATTCACATCAAATATTTACAATATATATATATATATATATATATATCCACCCTATCAAATTATTTTTTTATTGTAAATTATTTTAATTTAGTATAAGTATCCGATGCAGATAAGTATTTATTGAGATATGATGAGAGACTAAGCTTTTGTTGCTCCATATGAGTAAAATAGAT
Organism: Solanum etuberosum; assembly: GCA_029582245.1. Taxonomy (NCBI): domain Eukaryota; kingdom Viridiplantae; phylum Streptophyta; class Magnoliopsida; order Solanales; family Solanaceae; genus Solanum; species Solanum etuberosum. The sequence continues at coordinate 31,837 of JAJONR010005559.1, read as the reverse complement.
GTGTTGATATATATCCAATAAGTATAGTACTAGTATATATTATCAGCTTTTATTTATGAAAATTATAAATAGGTAAAAGATTAATATATATAATAATTGTATGAAAGGGAGAGTTCCACTTCCACATTCCATATAGTCCTAAAAGTAGATTTAATTTGTTGCTATACATATATTCTACTAAATAAAAATCAGAGGTAAAGCTGAATTGCCTTTAATATTTGTACAATATAATTCTCCTCCTTGTCACCACATGCATTCCACTTTCCACTACATATTTTCCTTTCAACCCCAAAATTTTTGCCTCACTTACAAGAAAAGAACACCCCACCCCAAAAATACTCCCACTTTAAAAGAAAATGAAAAAAAAATATTATTTTTCGTCCGAATTTATGTGTCACTTTTTCTTGTCTATCTGGAAAAAAAATGTCATACTTTTTTATTCAGAAATAATTTTATCCTCCTCTAATTTTATCAATAGAATGATTTATAGCTACACAACTGCTTTAATCTGCCCCATCCTTTTTAAATATCTTTATTTTCTAAAAAAATTTCATGTTCAGTCAAACACCATAACGTAAATTCACATCATATAAGAAAAAGCCCACCCCCCTTATATTAATTCCACTATGTTCTTCTTCTTCTTCTTCTTCTTCTCTCTCTATACAATCCTAGAATAGATTTCATCTTTTAGTATAAACTTCCCAAAGGCTTCTTATTAGGGTTTTCTTGAGTTCTTGAATCTCTTTCTTGATCAATTATATTCCACTCAAACACAACACAATTTTTCTCTTAGTATACATGAAACCAATATTATTTTCATTTCCTTAAACAAAATTTGATTTCTCCTAGGTTTTTCATCCTTCTTTCAAAGTGAATAACTCTTCATCATACAAAAACATGAGAACAGGAGGTTGCACAATACAACAAGCTCTAACAACAGAAGCAGCAAATGTTGTTAGACAATCTGTTACACTAGCAAAACGTCGCGGCCATGCACAAGTAACACCTCTTCATGTAGCAAACACCATGCTTTCATCATCAAATGGTATATTCAAAACAGCTTGTCTTCAATCTCATTCTCATCCTCTCCAATGTAAAGCCCTAGAGCTTTGCTTCAACGTGGCACTCAATCGTCTCCCAGCATCCTCTTCTAGTCCCATGTTATTAGGTCATCAACATCAAAATCATCATTCTCAATATCCTTCTATTTCTAACGCGCTTGTTGCTGCTTTCAAGCGAGCCCAAGCTCATCAAAGGCGGGGCTCGCTTGAAAATCAGCAACAACCACTTCTAGCTGTGAAGATAGAGCTTGAACAACTCATCATATCTATATTAGATGATCCTAGTGTTAGTAGAGTCATGAGGGAAGCTGGTTTTGATAGTACTCAAGTTAAAACAAATGTTGAACAAGTTGTTTCTTTAGAACTTTGTTCTCAAAACCCTAAAGAAATAACTAACCATAACAAAAAAGTTAATCCCATTAGTCCTATTTGTGTTAAAGATGAGGATGTGATGAGTGTAGTGGAAAGTTTAATGAACAAAAATAGGAAAAATATTGTTTTGGTTAGTGAAAGTATTGATAATTTAGAATGTGTGATTAAGGGGGTGATGAATAAAGTTGAAATTAAAGATGTGCATGATGATTTGAAGGAAATTAAGTTTATAAGTTTACAACTTTTGAGTTTTGGTAATATTCAAAGAGAAGAAGTTGACCAAAGATTAGGAGAGTTGACTTGTCTAATTAAGAGTTTAGTGAAAAAAGGAGTTGTTTTGTACTTAGGTGATCTTAAATGGGTGGCTGATTATAGAGCTAATTATGGGGAAAAAAGAATTATTAGCTATTATTGTTCAGTGGAGCATATGATTATGGAAATTGGGAGATTGGTTTATAGTTTTAGTGAAAATGACAAATTTTGGCTTGTGGGAATTGCAACATTTCAAAGTTATATGAGATGCAAAAGTGGTAACAATTCATTGGAATCTATTTGGGGTTTGCATCCTTTTACTGTTCCTGGTGGAAGTTTGGGCCTCAGTCTCAATCCTGACAGGTAAATAATTTAATTCAGTACTGTTCGAGTTACCTTATTGGAAGGATAATCTTATCAGACATGATTTTGATATCATGCATATTAAAAATAAAATAAAATTGTACTTGGTGCTTGGATAATATTTTTGTTGAAGTTGGAAAAAAAAAATGGTATTTCAAAATTAAAGTTGTGTTAGGGTATAAAGTTTGAATTTATGTTTTGTGAATAAAAATTATTATTTCACTTGAAATATTGTTAAGTACTTCTTTTTTTTCAAATGTTCTTGGATTTTTATACCATGTTTGTTTTATATGTATATATACCTTGCATTCAAGCTATATTGTTCAGACTTTTCAAAATGTCATGAATTTGTGTCAGAATCTTCAAAAAATATATACTATTTTTTAGAGGACTCGACACGAACCTGATGATATTTTAAAGAGTTCAGACAACATAGATAGAAAGACCGATGGAAGTTAGTTTCTTGGAATTCTTTTGATAAAGTGAGCAACTCAACGATTTTGTGGTAAAACAGAGAAAAAGAAAGAAAAAAAAAAAGCAATGCTCTCTTTAGTTCATTACATTTATTTATATAATATAAAGTATTTATCAAAAGCTAGTTTTTTTTTTTTTTGCATGTTTTAAGCAATGTTTGTATCAACTCATATAATTCATTTTTTATTGGTGAATTGTCTAAACAGTGATACACAAATTGAAGTTAGAAGTAAGACATTTGAAGGTGAATTCTCATGTGGAGAGGAGAAGCTGCAATTGACTAGCTGTTGTAATAGTGACTCTACATTGTCAAATCTACCTTCATGGCTTAAAGATGAGAGGCACAAAAAGTACAATACTACTTCTAATCATCATCATCATGATCAGGTTATTTTCCAATCTTTTACTCACTCCGTTTCAGTTTTAATTTGTTTGTCTGGTTTTAACTTGACACAGATCAGTTTAAAAAAGTAAAGAACACTTTTAAATCTTGTGGTTTTAAACTAAAGATATGTAAAATGTACCATATCCTTTAAGTTATTCTTAAACATGTAGTGTGGAATATTCAAATTAAAGAATTGTCAAAAAAAGGAAAAAAAACATTATATTTTTTGAAAGAGGGAGATTTACTGTTTAATTATAGATTATACACTCTTTATATTTAGGTTAATTCTCCAATCTTTTTATTAGCTTTTAACATATATTGCTCAGACTCTTCAAAAATGACGATGTAAAGGTATCAAATCCTATATTGCTCGGACTCTTCAAAAATAACAATGTAAGGGTATCAATCCTTTAAAAATAGTGCATTTCTAAACGATCCATATATATGAGAGTGTGACAACATTTTAGGTGAGTGTGAACAACATATTTAAGCAATTCCTTCTTCTTTTCCTTTCTCTTTTTTCAAGAAAACTAACTTTTCTTTTCCCAATTCAGGATTATGCATCAGTCAAAGATCTACACAAGAAGGGGAACACAACATGCAATTTGCCATTTTGGGCCAATAGAAAAACATGTGAGACAAATTCTAGTACACCTAATTCTGCTTCTAATTCAAGTGATGTGATCATGGACATGGACTACAATGTTCCAAAGTTTAAAGAATTCAATTCTGAAAACTTGAACATTTTGTCCAATGCATTAGAAGAAATTGTCCCAAGGCAAAAAGGAATTGTTATACAAGAAATTGTTGCAACAATATTGCAATGTAGGTCCAAAATGATAAGAAGAAAAGAAAAAAAATTAACCAATGAAGCAAAACAAGAAACTTGGTTATTTTTTCAAGGTCCTGATGTTCATGCCAAGGAGAAAATTGCTAGAGAGTTAGCCAATGTTGTGTTTGGATCATACTCGAATTTCGTGTCGATTGGACTAAGCAATTTTTGTTCTAATTTTAGTAACAAAAGGTCAAGAGAGGAACAAAGATGGAGTTACATTGATAAATTTGGTCAAGGTGTTTCTTGTAATTCACATTGTGTGTTTTACTTGGAGGATTTGGAGGAAATTGATTATTGTTCACTAAGGGGAATCAAGAAGGCTATTGAAAGAGGAACAATTACTAATTCTTCAAGTGGTGAAGAAGTGAGTCTTGATGATGCTATTATTATTTTGAGTTGTGACAATTTTGGTTCCAAGTCATCAAGAGGTTGTTCACCTAATGTGAAACAAAAAATTAGCACAAGTCCTAGTTGTGTTTCTTTGGATTTGAATCTCTCTATTGATGATCAAGATTTGTCAAGTGATGATGGTGATGATATTGGACTTCTTCAAAGTGTTGATAGATGTATTTTTTTCCAAAATTCAAGAACTATAGTAGAATAGGATTTATTATTATGTTGATGAGGTGATTTACTTAATTTCTTTGTTTTTTTGTTTTCTTCTAATGTTCAAATAGTAGGTCAAAGAGTTGTGATATCTTTTTTTTTTTTTATGTTCTAAAGTTTTGTAAATAGAACTTCCAATACAATTCCTTAGTGCTACTTTTCTTCTTTTGATCCAAGTTTCTTTTTATAGAGATTTACATGTCATTAAAAAATATTTGAAAAAATAGCATTTTTTTGTTTTGTATAATATTGATCTGAGATGAATTTGGACGAAATAATATGATAAATGAGGATTCATATCAGGGATGGAGTTAGCATTTCGATTATAAGTTCGATTACACTCAATAGCTTTGACATATGCAGACCCTGCATTTGTGTTAAAAAATATTAACTTAATATGTATAAATAATTTGTCGAGAATCCAATAGCTTTCTTTTTTTCAAATCTAAAATTACAAATTCAAAATTCTAACTTCGTTTATGATTCATATAATCGATCTCAACTGATTATGGGTTTGACTTTGATCATGTTCTTATCATTGAGTTCGTAGTACTTTTGAAAATTACAAGTTAAAAATTTAGTATTTAATAAAATTCCTGTTAAAAATATTGAGTTCAGCTGAACCGTGAAAAACCATATGTCATCCATCTCCTAAGTGCATGTACATATGAAATAAAAGAAAAAAAAAGACTATAGATATATCACCACAATATGGTGGATATCATTATTATTGAATGATTTGAAAGATACAAACAATATTGTATCATCATCTCCTTTATTTATTTTTATCTAGAAATGTTTAGTGAACTTATGGAAGTGGACCCTCTCCATTACTCTTCTTGCCAATGATTCTAGCATATCACAATTCACAAAAAAAAAAAAGTAATAAAAATGTTATGCTTCTAACTAGGTAGTATCTTTTTACAAAGACAATAATAATAATGAGACTTGAATCATACTCCTATATATTTACTTTGGGGAACAATTAGCTAGTGTTTGATGATGTATTCCAAGAATGGCATTATGACATTATCATAGTGAAGTCTATCATGTTTCACCTTTTAATATTGTACCAATTGAATTTCAATAATAAGAGTGACCATAGTTTTTTTTGTTTTTTAATTTTATAAGCAAGCTTATGATATTTGGGTAAAATTAACAGTCATATTTTAATTTGACGGACAAAATTTTACAATTAAATAATAAATATAGATTGATCAATAGAAATACTACCACTAGCCATTTTTCAAGTCGTTTATTTGAAAAATAGTCACTATCATGAAGTTTGAAATTTCAGTATGTGAAACCTTATTGATCTAACTAATGTAGATTTATAAAGATGACGCCTATTGACCACTTTCGATTGAGGCCTTTATTTGAAAAATGTCATTGTTATGAAATTTCAAATTTGATTAATCAAAATCCATGACAAGGACTAAAAAGTAACTATTCGTGAATTTTGTTCTTTAGATTCATGTTGTATAGGACTCGAGAAATCCTTCTAACTAGGAATTTCTCCATTTTCACGGCTCGAATCTGAAAAATAAAAAGTGAGATGTTAGCTTGATGTCTCTAAATTAAAACACTTCTAAAGCTGTTTATTTAAGATTCTTTTTAATTTTTATTATTTTGTCTTCTTATTATGTTGAGCTGTGTGAGATGCTCTTTGTCTTTGTGATAATCATTGGCATCTGAGGATAGTAAAAATTCACGAAAAAAGCAATGAAGATAAATTTAATTTTATTATGTCACCGACATTTTTTCTCATATTTTTTTCACCTTTTCTAAACTTTGGAGAATAAAAGAAAAAGAGTAAAATAATATTTCCTTCTTTACATTGAAATACAAATTTTGTTCAAATACTTTCCTTATTAAATTTTGATTTTTTTTTACAGATCAAAAGTAAAAGTATTGTTATTTTCACCTTTGCCTTTTTTTCCCTCTTTTTTTTTCTTTTACTTTTTTTTTTAGTTTGCTTTATTTGCTTATATAAGGGAGCATAAATTAAAAAGCCAAGAGACTATAATTATGTTTTTTTGTAAGATTCTAAAATGTAGTAGTAGTCGTAATCATTTTCTTTTGGCATCTGGCTTAGGGATTAAGGAAAACTTTTTCAAATTAAGAATATAGAAAGCAATCGATCGAGTTATGTATATGTCATATAATTATTAATATTTGTGATACTATTAAAATGGGGAAACTTACGTGAGTTTTATTAGATACACTCGAGTTTGCAATATTACGTATATTATTAGATTTTTGTTTGTTCAGATACGTTCATATACATGTATCTTGAGTTACATGGGTCAAAATTAGGTGTAATGTTTTCTAGATACATTATATCCAAGTGGATTCACATGTATATGGAATACATAACAAATCTCGCTCGCCTCTCTCGCCTCTCAGCCATCTCACTCGCCACTTTCCTATGTATCTAGTATCCCGGATACATGTGAATCACATTAATACATACATATACATGTATCTAAGTGTGTATCACATATATGGATACATAATGAATATCGCTTGCCTCCCTCCTCATCTTGCTCGCCTTTCCCCCTATTTTAGTGTATCTGGTAGCAAAAATATTTATCTAAGTGTATTTTCCTGAATATACGACATAAATTTTTTAATTAGTGATAAGATACGTAATATTATGAAAATATAGATAACAATAATATATATGATAGTGAAGTATGTTTAATTATATAGTCCTTTACAAAAACTCATGTAACTTGATTTAAGACGAATAATATTTCTACCATATTTTTTAACCCAACAAACACAAAGTTGTGTTATTATGATAACTAACAAATGAATTACGATGATATGAGTTTTGGAAAATATTAACTTTTCCACTTTAATTTATGAAATGAAAATGGGTCCAAAAAATCTCAAAAGAATTAGCACTACTTTTCATGATTTATTATTCGTTTTGGGAAAAAAAAAGAATCACTTTAATTAATTTTACTTACTTTGATCTTCGTAAACCCAACATTCTTATCTCTAAAAAGCATTATGTAAAAAGTTAGTAGTAGAATATTAGCAACGTGTTATTCCCCAAAAATATCTAATTTAAAATAATCCAAATTGATTTAATTTGATTAAAAATTAGAGTTTCGAAACAAAAAAGGTATTAAAATTTTCTAAAGAAGAATCTCTTAACTTTAAGATATGCTGTTTTTCTTTTTCCTTTTATTTTCTTGTTATTTTTTTTCTCTTTAAAATAAAAGTTTAATTGCGCCAAAAGCATAATCTGTATTACTTTAAATTAAATCTATCACTATAAGAATGGAATTTGTCGGATAATACCCGGCTTTTTAAAAGGGTCTCAATTATCATTTCACTTTTTTTTTTCTTTTAAAAAAATTAAATTAAATTGATGTAAGAAAATAACATCAGTGTATTTTTTATTTCTTAAAAAAAACTTGTTATAACTAGTATCCATGATTCGTTTAGTATGATATTAAAGTTAGGGCCTTTCGATATTGGTTTCAGATAAATTGTCCATGCCCTACAAGTCTACAACAACCTTTTTTACTTCATAAAAAAAATAACTTGTCATAACTAGTATCCAAGGTTCGTTTAATATGAAATCAAAGTTAGGACCTCTCGATATGGGTTTTAGATAAATTGTTCATACCCTACAATAACCTTTTCTATTTCTTAAAGCAAAAAAAAAAAACCTATTATAACTAGCTAGTATCCAATATTCATTTAATATGGTATCAAAGTTACGGCCTCCCGGCTCCCAATGTGGTTCCAGATAGATTATCCACGCTCTACAACGATCAAACAGTGTCTGGGCATGCACGTCTCCGTCGTGAGACTGGATAGTCGGGCGTGAGGAGAGAGGGGGTGATGAATAGAAAAAAAATTCATATCGATGATGAAAGGGGTCCTAGATTTTCTTATATGAACTTAGATAATCTCCTGAATTAACTTTTGAGTTTGAATCAAACCTCAATCCGTTTAACAATTAAAATATATAAATCACAAATTACAAATAGTAAACGTACTTACGCAATAAATTAAAAGAGAAAACGATTTTGGTCTTTTCCCCTCTTTGTTGATAGGGCATTTTATTATTTATTAATTTTTGTAGAAAATTGAAAAAAAATTATTAATAATATTAAAATCATAATATTCTAGAATATTACTCATGAGATATATCGAAAGTTACTATAAGCAAAGTCTGAATAATTAAGTATAGCAACAAATTACTAAACCATCTAGAAGTTGGTGATGAAATTAAACATACAAATTAGCATATAAAAATATAGAAACCAAAATTGTCTAGGATTTTGATATTTGTTAATTTATTTATTAATCCATATTTTAATAGGGTTACACTTTTCCAATCTCTAGTCAAATTAAATTTGACAAGTTTTATAAATAGAGATGCTTTTTTCAATAATTGATAGTACAATAAGCAAAGAACTATAAAGATCATATCGAATAAATTACTTTTCTTTATTCTAATTTTTAAATTAATTTTTCAATCCCAATCATGAATAATACCAGCGTTTATATGGGAAATTTGGATGAAGGAGTAAGCGATCGCGTATTATATGATATTTTAATTCAAGCAGGATTTGTTATCGACTTATATATTCCTCGTGACATGGAAACTAATAAGCATAAAGGTTTTGCTTTTGTTAAATATGAGACAGAAGAAATTGCAAATTATGCTGTGAAACTATTTTCTGATATAGTTATACTATACAATAAAACATTAAAATTTGCAATTGCTAGGCCAATGGCAACACCAAATATTCCCTCTAGACCAAGTAATAATCGAAGAGTATATAGACAATAGTAGTTAATAACATGTTTTACGTGTTAGAATTTTGTTCTGATTTTGATTTTTTTGTATTTGTGAATGATGGGCAAAAGTTCCATAATAAGTAAATATTTTGTATTTTTCCACTTTACTTTTCTATCCAATAGAGGTCTTTTTAGTAAAAGGAGGTCGTATGTTATTTTTACTTTTCCTAAAAGGAAAATTAAAGGTTTTCAACTTTTATAAATTGGGGATTTTTTTTAGTTATAGTACATTAGGGTTATAGAGTTTGGATTGATATTTTTGTAGTCTCTTTCATATGGTAGGTTTGTTCATCACCACACCATTTGTTATTGAAGTGTTTTATTTATTTAATTATTTTTTCTAAACTATTGACATATTATTTATGAAATGTTTTGTGTACGTAATTGATCGTGAATGTTACCACTTATTTGAAGATACAATCATATTTTTTTTATAACAATCATCTTTTATGATAATATTTCACTATTAACAGTTAAGTTTTCTTTGAAATCAACTTTCATGTATGTTATGTTATATAATATTTGCTATAGTAATTAAAATATATCTGAACAAACGATACTATTATAGAGATCATCCACGTAAAAGAAAAGGAGGGGGAGGGGGAGATGGTCGGCATAAACTACACAAATATAGAGCTAGGTGATGTATGGTGCAGTGGTGAGACTGTTTCACCCTTTACCAAAGGTCTCGGGTTCGATCCATGGGTATGGAGAAAATCATGCTGGCAGTATCCACCCTCAAATGGGCCTACAAAACACAATATGAATTTAGTCGGGCTTCAATGCGGACTCCGAAGAAAAAAAAAAGATGTATCTTGCAAGGAAACATATATATATCCATCTTAGATTATTGAGATGTGAAAGAATTTAATTACATGGAATCTTTAGATTTATCCATTAAAAGTAGAGAAGCAAAGTGAGATCCTCCACCATGCATGAAGTACATATACATTAATGACTGAAATATTCTTTATAATAAAGTATTAATATTGCAGAAAGTGGACAGCCCTTTTAACACCAAAAAAAGTTGTTATCTTTTTAAAAAACTTTTCTTATCTCACATTACTTTTATTTATGCACCTTTTTACGTACCTTTTCAGTGCATTACCTTTTTTCAACTTTTCATCATCTTATCATAATAATAAATAATAATTAAAAAATAATATGATATTAATGATATTTATCAAAGAACAACATAAGGGAACTTTTTGTGTAAAAAAATTAGCACATGAGATTTCAGACATATTTGCTTTTAGCCCAATGAAATTGAGACACATGAAAAGCACCAGTAGGTAGAATTATTTTGGTTTTTTGACCGTTTGGATATAAAAATTGTGAAATTTAGAAAAAGAAAATTAGTGTTATATATGTTTTCAAGTTGAAAATGGTATTTGGAAATTGAAGATAATGTTTGAATCTCAATACAAATCGAAATTATTTTTCAATTTTTGCAAGTGATTCTGTAATTCAATTTAATTGTAGCATTTCTATGTTCAAATAATTTTGAAAAATGTGGAAATTGCTAGTGGTCAAACATGCACTAAATTTTACAAAGAATCTATGACCAAATTTTTGGAAAAAACTATAGTATAGTGTTTTCCTTTTTTTCTTTTTTCTTTTTTTGAGTTGGGTAGTTATCCATTCCTCGTTGAGAGAATATATTCCCTCTTGTAAGAATATGGGGAAAATATTTGATTCATATGTAGTATATATTCTCATGAGTTAAATAATTTCAAATTAAAAGGAAACAATATTCTACTAGCAATTCATGGAGCAAAACTCTCTAGAATTGTCACGATTCAAATTCATGAAGCGTATTATTTGTCTGGCCCAACAAGCATTATAGATTTATCCCTTAGATTATGCTATTATTAATTTTAAAACTACGTATACTATGTAAACTTTTATCAAATCTATGGCTTGTAAATGTCACGTATATCTCTTTTTTCAAAAGTTTATCGATCTAAAACCTATTAGTTCTTTGATCAACCAACCCTCCAACATGAGTGTCACAAGAAAATATATACACTACTATTTGTTTGTATATGTTTTTTGGTCTAGGGATAATTTTGATCCTCTTAATATGCATTTTGGACATAAAATTAGTGGAACCATTTTGGGATTGAAACAAATCAACTTTTTATTTCCTTAAAAATATATATTCCTTAAATAAAAGATGAATTATTTTGTCTATTAAAACTTCTGTGTGAAGCCTTGATGGAATATAAGACATCATCATTATATAGGCAAAATCTTTCTCCTTTTTCTTTCTTAAAAAATATATATCTTAACTTCATTTAATTTAATTAGGAAGTTGCTCACCTTTTTAACTTTTAGAAACCTTTTCAAAATTCCTTCCATTAACTTTTTAGTGAAGAGTTACTTCACCAATATAATATGGATTGTGGTGGAGTGGTGAACTGCTTCACCCTTAATCAGAATCTCAAATTCAAACTCTAAAGAGAAAAGACATAAATTTTCCCTTGAATTTATTCCGAAAAGTCAGTTACACGCTTAAACTATCATAGTGATCTATTACACACCTATACTATTCAAAAGTAAAAAAATTTACCCCCTAAAACTGACTTGACAAAAAAATAAAACAAAAATAAAAAATAGGCGCGTCAGTTTGAAAATAAAGTTAAAAAAGAAGTTAGAATCCTCTTTTCTACCCCCATCCCCCAAACCTCTTCTTCTTCACACCCCACCCATTGTCTTCTTCTTTTTCATTCTTTATTTTTATCACACTTCTTTATTTTTTTATCACAATCTAAAAGCATAATGAAGAATTCCATAGATTTGTTAGTGAATAATTGTATTTTATCTAGAAAAGTTTCGGTTGATTGTTTCTATCTTTTATATTTTTTTTGATTTTGTTAAAGAAATTTTGGTTGTTAATCAATTTTTGGGTTTGGTGGTGATCTAGCAACTTTATGGGTTTGGTGGTGATGGGTGGCGGGTGGAAAAAATTAAAATAGGTAATTGAAGGTGGTGAAGAAGAAGAAAAAATCGATATTGATAATGGTGGTGGTGATATTTGGTGTTGGGTGACAAAGAAGAAGAAGAATTGAAGGCGATATAGTGGTGGTGAAGAACAAAATCAATTGTGAAGGTGGGACCGGATATGACTTTCCAATGAAATGAGAATTGAAAATGGATGTGATTTAGTGATGAAGAAGATATAATTATTAAAGAATTAAAATAATTAATTAGGAATTAATTAGAGTAAAATATAGTTAATAAAAGAAAAGTTAATTAATAAAGTAAACAAAATAAAAAATTATAATTTATGACATGGCGCTGATGTGGCAGCGAGTGTAATACACCACATAATGTGAGAGTGGTGTTACACGTCTCAGGGTGGTAATAAATTCACTTTTGAATAGTAAAGGTGTGTAATAGGTCATCATGATAGTTTAAGCGTGTAACTGACTTTTCGGGACAAGTTCAAGGGGGAATCTATGCCTTTTCCCAACTCTGGATATAGAGAAAATCTTATTGGAAGCGCCACCATCAACGGGTCCTACAGTGCGTGATTCGGATTTAGTGTTTGTTTTAAAAAAAGTTATTTGTTACATAAATTTAAAACTAATGACCCCAATTTGGTGACTTGCAACACTAATGGACTTAATAGTTAATGGGGTTGTGTATTGAGCCCAATATATTCCTATTTATAGTGTACTTACTAAGCCCAACAAAGTTCACCAAATATCCACTTTCAACTAAAATGGGTAGTTTGAAATTCTTATTGGGCTGGCCTGCTACTCATATTCTTAGAATAACTAACTGATGAAATAAATCCAAATGACTTGTATAGAATATTTGGGATTAGGGGTGTCAAAATCAAGTCCAACCCGTTCAATCCGTTTAAGATTGGATAGGTCAAAATTCGTCAATTTATCAGTTCAACTCATTTCAGTCCATTAAGAATTTGGTTGATATGCAATTCAAATTGACTCATGAGAAATCTTGTCAAAATATTTTTCAAAGGATTTAAAAAAAAATTAATATGCTATTTATAGTCATAATAAAGAAAAAAAAATATTATATACAATTTTTTTTTATAAAATAACAGATAAAGTAATTAAAGCTTACTAAGAATTGTGTGGATTGAGTTATGACCAGCATCTTAGTCTATTGCAGCCCGAATAGCTTTTGTACAGATGTTCATTTATTAACTCAGCCTAATTTGACCCGTCTAAATTTAGCATAACCCGCTTATTTGACACCTCTATACGGAACGAATGGCTCTTTGGAGCAACACATGTGGGCACCTTATAAGAGTTATCTACTTCTAGACCACTTTCATAAATATAAAACACATATAATGTGTCCTAGCAAATTCTCTTTTCGTGTTTATTTTAAAGTGAAAAAAACTCGTTACCCATGGGTCATGCCTCGTCCTAATGAATATTTGTCAAGCATGAAAAATTCTTATAAAGATTATAAATATGAGAAAAAATTTAGTAGCTCAATTGATTGACTATCAGAATGATTACATTATCATTGAGGGTTCGATTTTTCACTATGTTATCCCTTCCACATTTACCCTACCCTTAATCTGTATGAAGAAAAGAAAATATACTAGTTTAATATTTCATTATTTGAATTTGGATATGTGAAAGTGCTAGTTTAATACGAGTTGAGTTGATATTGATAGTCCAAAAAAAATAATTTGTATCTCATCCGTCAGATAAGATTCTATTCTTATTACTTATCGATTAGAACCTCATGGAATATCAAGTAACGTAACGTCATTGATTTCTATACTAAAAAATGCCTTATGCCTTCTTTGATTTGGAAGCCACTAACATAACCAGATAATGAAATTGACGTTAACAGATAGCTCTTTGCTACGTAATTACTTATTGAATTCCTATCAAGAAATAGTAGTTGGTGAATCGAAAAGGACTAAAATGTAACATGTGTTGTCAAATAAAGGGGTGCAAGTGTAGTTTTTTTTTAAATGAGAGGGCGTCTACGTGCAACTATTATTGGATTGTTATTGTGGATTTTCTTTTCAAACTTATCTATTCGTTTTTTTAATGATCGTGGTGTCTGTCCAGCCAACAAGTACGTACTTGGTAATCCTGACCATCAAGGCTATGTCAGATGGAAAAATTCACCTAGTGTTTTTTGTTTCCGCTAAAATTTGAACTTAAGACCTCACGATTCTCAACTATTTCATTGACTATTAGGCCACACCTTTGGGTGCCTGCTCGTAAAAGATATTTTAGCTCACCTAAAATGAGAAATTTATGATCAAACTTAATGTAATTATTAGGAGTAATAGGTTTGGATTAGGTATCTCCTTGACCCACCTAAAAAACTCTAATCAACACCCAAATTGAAATAACAAAAGCAAGAACCATTCCAATAATAATAATATTCAGAGAAGAAAATGAACATTATTTATTTCACAACAATAATCAAATAACAATAATACATATGTCCATGAATACTAAAGTCCAAATAGGAAAAAACAAAAAAGATAAAATAAAATAATAATCTAAAGAATATATTATCTACCAATCAAGATGACATCTAGTTTCTTCAAAATTACCAGATCTACCATTAGACTCCAAAGGTACCTTAAAATCACACTCAATTTTAGGCTTAATTTTGTGAGTTTTAATCCAACCAATCTTTAGCCTAATACGCATATTAAGCTTCACTTCAATCTCATAAACTCCTAGATTCTTCTCATTAATATAATTTGATTTCTCTCTATCTCCCAATAAAACCAAACCTTGTCCTTTAAAAACAGGATGCAAATTGCTAGTATTTTTATGACCTTGATAAAACGGTTCCAAATTTTGACTAGTAAATCTCTGACCACCATATATAGCTGTTGCTACTATCGAATCGTAGTAAATCCCAACGCGCTTGTTAGGGTTCCTGATAGTCATGTTGAGGGCAAGATCATAGTAGAGGGTGTTGTTTGTAGTGGAATAATCGAATTGTGTCAACGTGGCATCAGTCACGTAGAATTTGACCTTGTTAGGACGTAGGACTAGCCAGAGGACTAATGCGATGACTCCAAGGATGATGAGAAGGGTGAAGATGATTTGGCAAATGCAAGTGCATAGGCAATTGAAGAGACAACTACATGGGTTGCAACAACTACCACCACCGCGACTACGGTGGTAGGTTTTGGTTGGTGGTGGAGGAATTGAGGGGCCATAATAGGCTCCGTTTAAGTTAGGTTCTGGTGCCATAACTTAAACAAGAAATACAAAAGATGTGTTGAGTTTTTTGTGTTTATGAGGATGATGTTTTAGTGGATGAAGATGAATTATTTGTATTTTGGTAGGGTGTATATATATAGGTGTAAATTGTAATATGGATATGTATGTTTTCTTTGTATGATTATAAATAGAAGAAAAAGGCCGTGTTTTGGAGTTTGAAGGACGCGCTAGTTTATTTATTGGTAGCTTCTTAGATATTGTGCCTAGCAATTATATGTATATCAAGATTATAAGTCATTGACTTGGTATTTAGTCAAGACTTTTATTAGACTTTAATATGATGGGTACTTGGTCAATCTTTTATGATTTTTGGGTGAATCTCATGACCCCACAAGTTAGTTTTCGAGATTAAATTAGGTCTGAAATTTATTTTGTTTTATGAGTATTATGATATCAGAGTCAGACACATTTAATTCTTGATTTTTATCTATTATTGGGCCTTTGTATTTTAGTTGTAGGCGTCCGAAGGATGTTAAAGACTCATAATTGCATTTCAAGTAGTGTGCCTCGATGGGTGTATTTTCTTCTTTTCGTTAATGTGTAATATCAAGACTAGCCAACAGAAAAAAAAATCAATTATACAGGCAGAAGAGCTGATTTGACTGTGAAAATCAAACACTGACAAAATTTATTTGAAGTGTTAGCCCTATGTCGATTTGGATACAATATTTTGGGAAATGAGGGCACTCATTCGAATTGGGTAGGTAAAACTACTATATCTTTAAAAAAAAATCGAGAGAAGTCTTCTAACTCGTTTTAAAACGTTGAAGATTGGGATAAGTTGAATTTCAATTCCACAATTATACACATATTGCTCATGTGTACGTAAGGAACTTGTAACTAAATTGGAATTTCAATTAGAACATTATTTTTCATATTATGTTGGTGACTTAGATTTTTTGAGACAACTTTTGTTGGGCAGCTGTGCTGTCTGTTTTTGCTCCACTTTCCCAAATATGCCATAACACAACAACATTATCCTAGCAAACTCTATTTTCGTATTCATTATGAAAAGGAAAAATGTTACACTTATCTATATTTACCAATATTTTTATGGATTTTTACAACGAATTTATAAGTTAATATTATCATAATAATTGAGTTTACAATTAATTATTTATAAATATGAGTGTAATTTCGTATATATAGGAAATATTTCCTTTTAATCCAACCAGACTTTTAGCCTTTTACGTATGTAATAAAGCTTCACTTCCATCTCATAAATCCATGAACTCTTCTCATTATTGTAATTTGATTTTTTCTTTATCTCCCAATAGAACAAAACTCTATCCTTTAAACACTGGATGCAAATTGCTAGTATTTTTGTGATTAGAAAATCTCTCGTCTCCATACATATTATCTCTTGTTTTGATTGAATCGTAGCAAATCTCAATGTGCCTATTGGTAGTCATGTTGAGGGAAAAATCGTAGTAAAAGGTTTTGTTTGGATAAATCGAATTTAATTTTTCCCACCCGCCACCCATCACCATCAAACCCAAAAGTTGCTACTGTTAATCATTTTTTGGGTTTGGTGGTGATCTAACAACTTTATGGGTTTGGTGGTGATGGGTGACGGGTGGCAAAAATTAAAATAGGTTTTGTTCGTGTTGAATAAATTGAATTGTGTCAACATGACATCTGTCACGTAAAATTCGATTTTGTTAGAGCGTAGGACTAGCAATAGGACTAATAACGCGATGACTCCGATGATGATGAGAAAGGTGAAGATAATTTTGAATAGGTAGCAGCAACATGGATTGGGTTCTGGCATTTTAAGAAATACAAAAGTAACTAAAATTGTGTTTATTTTGTAGTATATTATATAATGAAGCAAAAATATGTTTTTGTGTTAGATGGGAACTATGATATATTAGTAAGCAAAAAATGATTATATATAATTAAATAGAAGAAAAAGGTCGTTTGTTATTTTCAAAGGTATCTTCTTAGAAATTGAACACATTGTAGCAACGAAGATTGCGCGTAGTATTTATTATCAAGACTATTCTCATTGAAAAAATCTCTAAACCCTTTCGTCACAATTTAAGTGTCTTAGTTTGATTCGATATGAAATTTAAAAATATGTGTAATCTTTTAAATCTCGCGGTCTTAAACTTGTCACATGGAATCTCGGAGTTGGAAAACTTAAATTGGATAAAGGGAGAAGTATAAATTATTTTTTACCTTTTCAACTAACAATATAATTAAGAAAAAAGTCACTCTCAACAAAGATTGTGATAAAGTGGTAAGTCGAAGTTTCAAGTTCGAATCCTCCGAGTACGGAGTTACCTTTGTTAGGAAGCGTTTTATCCCCAAAGTGGGACTTCTTGGTACGAATCCGAATTTAGTCGGACTCCAATGTTAATATCGAACACCAGATAAAAAACCAAAAAAAATTACATGTCTCGTACTCTAATTTGTAATTTACCTCTCAAGTGAAAGTACTTTTTTTCTCCAACTAAATTTGAATTTACACCGAAAAATCTTTCAGATGAAATGTTCCCTAACAAACGCGATTTCCTATACTACTTACCTCTCCACCACAATTTTTTTTTCGCGATTGATCATTATTACTCTGGAACATACTGCGCCACCACCTTCTTAATAAGCCAAATCACATCAACATTATCCTTTACAAATTCTCTTTTTTCATATTTATTATGAAGCCAAAACATGTTAATTTCACATGCCTGGTCTTATTGAAGTACCAAAATTTGTGTCACAATCAAGACAGACATTTTGGCAAATGGCTTATTGGCTAGTCACATTCACAAGTCTCCTTCATTTGTAAGAAAAACAATGTCATTAGCTTAATGTCAACATAAATTGATCTTACATTAAAATGTCTATGGTTAATTTTTCAATGGATAGTTAATTGCACTTGACGTTAAGTGGTAACTCTACCTTGAAATGACTCGAACTCATATATATCAAGTAAATATAGTTGAGCTACTTATTTGAGAATCTACATTACACAACGTGGCAGATTTAAAATTTTCACTAAGAAATTACGAAAAATAAAGAAAATTAGCAAAAATAAAACAAACTCATTATTTATTAACAACCATATATATCCAAATAACAAAAAAGGAGATAAATCCCCTAATCAAGAAATTATACTAATATGATCCAATAAATATAGGAAATACAACAAATCACAAATAAATAAATAAATTACCAATCAAGATGGCACCTAGTTTCCTCAAAATTAACAGATCTGCCACTGGACTCCAAAGGAACCTTAAAATCACACTCAATTTTGGGCTTAATTTTGTGAGTTTTAATCCAACCAATCTTTAGCCTTATACGCATATAAAGCTTCATTTCCAATTCATAAATCCCTAAATTCTTCTCATTATTATAATTTGTTTTCTCTCTATCTCCCAATAAAATCAAATTCTGTCCTTTAAACACTGGATGCAAATAGCTAGTATTTTTGTGACCTTGATAAAATCGTTCCAAATTTTGACTAGCAAATCTTTGGCCTTGATACATACCTCTTGCTTCTATCGAATCGTAGTAAATCCCGATTCGTTTGTTAGGGTTCCTAATAGTCATGTTGAGGGCTAGATCATAGTAGAGGGTGTTGTTCGTGGTGGAATAATCGAATTGTGTCAACGTGGCATCAGTCACGTAGAATTTGACCTTGTTAGGACGTAGGACTAGCCAGAGGACTAATGCAATGACTCCGAGGACGATGAGGATGGTGAAGATGATTTGGAAAATGCAGTTGCATAGGCAACCGAAGAGGCAGCTGCAAGGGTTGCAGCTGCTTCCCCGTCCATGTCTGTGGTAGGATTTGGACGGGGGCGGAATGGACGGGCCATAATAGGCTCCGTTCAAGTTGGACATAGCTTATAACAAAAACAAGAAAGTCAAAATTAAGTACAACTTTTTTTTTTTCTTTGTTCCTTGGTGTAATATAAGATGAAAAAAATATATAGATGAGAGTTATGATCCTATGGTGAGTAAAGGATAAATATTTATAGGTGCTTGTATAGTCTATGATTTAATGTGTATATTGTTTGAGTAGGTAAAATATGTTGAATTGGTAAGCAAAAGTGGATTGATTTGTATAAAATGCCGTGTTTTTTATGTTCTTTTAAAAGACGCGGTTGCTTCTTGGCAAGACTTAACATATAGATACATCATCGTTTTTCATCAGAGGTCTCGGATTTGAGTTTTCTTATATATAAAATCATCTTTATTAGAGAGAGTTTTATTCCAATGTAGAACTTTTCGGTGTGAATCCAAATTTAATCAAACTTCAATATGAGTATCGAACATTGAATGAATTATTTTTTTTAAAAAAAAAACTTAGAACCTGTTTGGATTGGCTTTTGGCTTTTCGCTCGGAAATCAATGAGTCATAAGAATATTCAAGCACGGAAGGCTTGCTTACTACTTCTTCCGTCCACTTTTATTTGTCATGTTGCGCTTTTCGAAAGTCAATTTGACTAATATTCAGTGTTAAATTAGATTGCATTAATTTAATATTTTAAACAAACAATTTAGATATTCAAAAATTATACAAAAAGTACTATAAATCGCAATTTTTTCATATCAATATGATGAAAAAATACATCATAAAATGTTAGTCAAAATTTTTATAGTTTGACTCTAAAAAAGGAGATCATGACAATTAAAAGTGGACGGAGGGAGCAAGTATTTAATTTATTATTTCTGAAATGGTAAGACACGTAATCTTGAAAAATGAGATGAATAAAATAATTAAATGTCTAATCATCAAAAGAATGTTTAAGATAATGAATAAAGTCAGAAAGAAAGAAGATTTTTTTGATGAGCTAATATTGATGTCTCAAGTTCAATTAACTACTCTAAGTTTACTATTTCTATTCAGATTAATTATTTCTTTTTATAAAAAGAAACAATGCAATTTTGAGTACCGGATCGATCCTCGATACTGCATTAAAAAGAAAAAATTGGTTTTCATTTGGCCTTTTTTACGGGGATGCGTGGATAACTTCTTTAATTTATCAGTAAATTTCGTTTAAACGCTAAAAATATGGCATATTGATTGAATACCTGAAGATTTGACACTTTCGATTTAAATTGTTTAGGAATTGTTTTGCAATCTCATGTTGCATAGATTAGTTAACACATAAAATGAGACACATGTAGTCATACATTAGCCTCAATTGAAACCTGCTTTGAGGGTTTACAATTTATTGAGGCTAATGTGTATGTAGAATTAAGGAAATGACATATAAGTAATCAACTTAATAATATAACGAATGTTTGAATACACACACAAAAGCTTTTCCAGAATTGATCAAAGTATCTAATAGAAATATTTTATTATACATTTAATTGCTCAAATAAAATAAATCATAATTAAAATATCTAATTAAAATTTATCATAAATTTAAGAGATTATCGACGTACATGATTTGTTTAAAAAACTTCACATCATGACTTTCTTATTTGTCATCATCAAACAAACCACATGTCCTACTAAACTGCTTTAAAAATTCAATCATTTTATCTTGAAATTGTCTTCATAGAAGTTTCCACTCTTTTTGTTTTTCCTTTTTATTTAGTCATGAACTAAAAATTCAACAACATATAAGTATGAAACAAATCGTTTATTTACGCGTGACAATTTATTTTAAAAAAAAATAATAATAACAGCGACCCTTAAAATATATACCATGTATACAAATTTCAACATCTATGTATATTTAGTCATAATTAGACTTTTCATTACCTAATCAACATATATATATATAAAATACCTACACATGGAGCTAGTATTAGAATTTGACCATTACAAAATCCGACATATATTTTGTTTGAAATATTTTATATTAAATCCGAGTAGTTATGTTGGTAAATAAGAAAATGCTAAAGAAATAAATTTAAGTTAATTATAACTAAAAACCAAAAAAAGTTAAAAGGTTAATTAGTGCACAAAGCATTTCGCGTTCGCATAGGATTTAAAAAAGGGTTGCATACAAAGAGTATTTATGATGTAGATTGTCTATCCTAATACAAATATTAGTGAATGTTTTTACAGCTCGGATCTGTAACCTATAAATCACAGGAAGACAACTTTATTGTTGCTTCGAGATTCCCTTCCATTAAAACCCAAGAACACTGCGTAGATTATATGAAAAACTTTAATGGGGGATTTCTAGGAATAACATAAACAATCTTCTACTTGAAAAATTAGACAAAAAGGAAGAATGTTCCAACGTCCCTATCACAATATAGATAAATTTTTTTAATTATAATACCACTTTACTCTTCTCATAATATCCCATTCACATTATTATCTTCTTAACTAATTGAAAAAAATAACAAAAAATGTTGACTAAAACTTAAGTCAATAACTATATCTTGATTGGAAATTTCTAAGAAAAAAACCCTATTATTTTGCAAAAAAGAAACCGTGTCTTTGAAATATAAAATACGGCCTTTTGTACTATTCAATCCACATTTGCTTACCAATTCAACATTTTCCATTCTACACAAAAATAATATCTAACACATTAACCAAAGTTTAATAAGAAAACACCTATATATATATATTCATCTCTACTCACAAAAGGTTATATCATTCTCAAAGCAACAAAAAAGAAGAAGTTATACTTAATTTTGACTTTCTTGTTTTTGTTATAAGCTATGTCCAACTTGAACGGAGCCTATTATGGCCCGTCCATTCCGCCCCCGTCCAAATCCTACCATCGACATGGACGGGGAAGTAGCTGCAACCCTTGCAGTTGCCTCTTCGGTTGCCTATGCAACTGCATTTTCCAAATCATCTTCACCATCCTCATCGTCCTCGGAGTCATTGCATTAGTCCTATGGCTAGTCCTACGTCCTAACAAGGTCAAATTCTACGTGACTGATGCCACGTTGACACAATTCGATTATTCCACTACAAACAACACCCTCTACTATGATCTTGCACTCAACATGACTATAAGGAACCCCAATAAACGAATCGGAATTTACTACGATTCGATCGAAGCAAGAGGTATGTATCAAGGCCAGAGATTTGCTAGTCAAAATTTGGAACGATTTTATCAAGGTCATAAAAATACTAGCTATTTGCATCCGGTGTTTAAAGGACAAAATTTGGTTTTATTGGGAGATAGAGAGAAAACAAATTATAATAATGAGAAGAATTTAGGGATTTATGAGATGGAAATGAAGCTTTATATGCGTATAAGGCTAAAGATTGGTTGGATTAAAACACACAAAATTAAGCCTAAAATTGAGTGTGATTTTAAGGTACCCTTGGAGGCCAATGGCAGATCTGTTAATTTTGAGGAAACTACGTGCCATCTTGATTGGTAGATTTTTTTATTTTTTTTTATCATTTTCACATTTATGGAATTTATTTATTTATTATCCTTTTTTTCATATATTTTCTTTTGATTTATTATTGTGTTTCCTATGTTCATTGGATCACATTAGTATGTTTTCTTGATTAGGAGATTTCTATCCTTTTTGTTATTTGGATTATATTATGGTTGTTAATAAATGATGAGTTACTTTTATTTATGCTGATTTTCTTTGTAATTATGAGGATATATATGTTAGTTTGTTTATTAGTTTGGAAGTTGATTATACTATATCCAGTTTGTTAATTGGTAATTAGAAGTTTAAAAAAATCAAATCTAGTATCTCACCTGACATGTTTAAGACGATAAGATTTAAATGACATTTTGATATATTGTTATCTGTTAGTACATTATTAATTTAAGTTCAACAGATCAAAAGTTTAAGATTACCTATCTTCAAGGTCATTATCCTTGTAAATCACCCAAACTTCCCCATTTCTTTTCGGTTATTTACAAAAAATAATCTTGGAGGTGGGTTGTAATTGTAACCTTTTACTCCGCTTGTCCTATGGAATAAATGACGGTCAAAAGTTCAAAATCAATCATTTCCGATATAATTTCTTGTATCTCTTTTGACCAGCCTGAATGGTATGGGCTGGATTGAGTTTCCTAACCTATCCATTTCTCTGTTCAACTGGCCCAACTATTACCAATACAGTTTTATCACTAGCACATTATATTAAAACTCGAACTAAGCGTTGTTTCAATTGAACATCTTTTTCTCCTGGTAAAATGTTTTGATTAGACGCTTTATCTCATTCTTCTATTAGTTAGTTAAGTTAACCACATAAAATATGTAAGCTCCTTTAATTAAAGCATTCACCTCAATAAGTCATACAACCCCCACACATTTGTTGAGATGATGCGTATAATTTAAGGAGATGACATATTTTATGTGGTTAACTTAATTACCAAATAGACAAACGAAAACACACACAAAATTTGAATCGAAAAAGTCTAAGGAATTGAGATGTTCAATTAGAATATGATTTAGTTTAAGTATCTGAATAGAATAGTCTGACAAGTTTAAGGATCTGACTAAGTATTAAGCCAAAATCAAATATTGCTTCTATAATTTTCCTTGCATAGTCATGAACTGCATGTAATGATGCTAAGTTAAATGAATGAAAATGAGTTGCGATAGTATGATGAGTTTTTGTCTTTTTAAAAAGGAGGTTAACAATTTGACGGATTTTAATGTCATCATTCAAACTCAACTATCAATGCCTTGTTCGTTTTAGCCCCCACTCATTCGGGCTAGCTACCTCAAGTCATTTGGGACTCATGTCTCATGATTTTGTTCTATAGAACTCTAATCTAAAAGTGTCTCGATCGTTGAATTATGAATTCACCTATGTGCGACCCCCAAACTTTCCTTTTTCACTCCAAAATAGAGTTTGTCTAAGCTAAATTTAATTTGATAACAAATCCCTTTCTAGTTCAACCACTAGCGGTCCTTGGGTCGGTACACTCACCCTCAGATGTTTGTCTCATCACCATACTACTTGAATAGCATATGTCACGATTCAAGTTCAACTATCAAGATATTATCTATTTTCACACAAGCCCGCTGAATATATCATCTAAATATTTTTTAATCTTATAATTTTATGTCATTGGATTTTAACAAAAAGTAACAATAATTGAATTATCAACTCACTCTTCTAACTATTTCCCTATCATTCCAACTATTTGAGTTCATGTGCCACTTGTCCATCTTGGACTTTTATAGATTTGGTTTGTTGTAATTTTGGACCATGAAAACAACGAGCATAAAAGCCAAAATGGGCCAACCTTAGATAGAATATTATTGGATGTCATATAGTACAATAGAATACAAATAAAAAATTAATTAGAGATGGGACATAGACTATAGTCTATATTATTAGGTCATCCACCCATTCTTCTATTTTAGTCACATCTCTTTCTTACACGTAAAGTGCATTACCCATTTTTTGTCTTCTCCTCAAACCACTATTTATAATCATTCTATTAACATTAATCAGACCTCTTTGTAATCATCATTTTTTGTAATAGTAATATTTTATTAGAAAGTTAAGTTTTTTTTAAATTGATATTATTCATGTTATGTTATGTTATATATTCTCTTATTCAGATAAACGACATTATTATAGAAAGTTTGATTGTATCTAGTCTCTTTCATTGTTGTCCGATGACATAAAGCCACATAAATCTTATCTCTTTGATACTCAATTTTCTTAATCATAAATTAGTAAACACACTTTCCCACTAATACTCTACCAACAATTCACTAATAATTAACCCACCTACTGCTAAGCACTTTCATAAAGTGTCAAAAAATATTTTCTTATAAAATTAGATCACATATATCTGACCTTAAATTATCATGATTGAACTGTAATTGTTATTATTAAATCATAAAAAAATCCAATAATTATTATGACCTCCTCCCCCAATTAGTCCACCTAACTTGTAGCGGATTCAGAGAATAACATGCAAGTTTACGAAAGTATAATTTTTATGATCGATAAATTCTGAATCTGCCGCTACGTTAAATACCATCCAAAAAAGTGTCATCATGTGCATTGAAATTGTGGTGTAGTGAAGAGAGACGTATGAAACAAGTCATAGTTTGGTAAACAGCCTAAATCAGCTAGTACATTAAAATTAAATTATATATATCACATGGGCTGCCCCCTTCTATATATTCCTAGGCTAATCAAAACAGGTCACATGTCCCATTTTGCCTAACTTTTAATATAAAAACGACAGTTCAGTCCACGAAATATTTCACGTTAGCATGATTCGAAATTAACTAGCCCTCAAAACCATTGAAGAGTAATTAAACTTCCAACCCTCAAAGTAAGCATGAGAAAGAAAGAAAAAACAATTTTCTCATGATCTGAATTAATTATTTGTGACTTTATATATTATAGTAGAAGGGAATATCTCACTTTCATTGGCAAAAATACAATAGGAGAATCACCATATGTAATAGTCATGAAAAATACCTTTTTCACATAAAGAATTAAAAAAAAGACAGTTCGATATACTAAAGCTTCCGTCATGCATAGAATTCGGAGAAGAGTCCAACCACCAGGACTTAGCAGAGTTGCCTTACATTTCTGCCAAAACTGTTTCCAAGACGTGAACCCTCGTATCGTTCACTTTTTACTTATTTAATTTCTAACTAATGACAATAAGAAGACAATTATTTGTAATTTATTTATAATATAAGTTTTCCAATATTATTCTTTAGCAGAAAAAATGTACAGTTCATTCAACTTTATAGGACCAAAAATATTAAAATTGTAAATAGCAGAAAAATAAAAGTTGGTCCAAAAAAGTAATTAAAAAGAGAAATAATTACTTCCAATGGCAATAAACTCCTCTGCTTCATCATCTTCTCCAAATTACTAAACACTCACATCACAGCTCCGGGCAAGTTGATATTTCACGGCGTTATTTCCGACGATAATTCCGCCGTCGCTGGGATGATTTCCGAATGGTACATACGCCGTACACGTAACATGTAAATGATAATGCCCAGTCGTAATCGTTCCAACTCTCCATTTCACACGGCCGTCAATTTTGAAATCGAGCCAAACGCCGCCGTTTTGCTGGTCTTCTTTCAGATCTGGTCCATTATAAGGTGATATCGGAACATTGTTACTGAAAACGAACGGCGACCATATGTTAACGTCTTTATGACCTTGATAAACTGAAGGAATTTGGGTATAATAAGTAATTTGTTGATTGTGGTAGTTCGCGTATGTTTTCATCTTATCGTAGTAAACGCCGATTTTGTCGTTAGGGTTCCGGGCATATATAGTGACTTGAATTGATGTGGAGAAGATATTGGGAGCGGAAACGTTGAAATTGAAGATCGTAGCGTCTTGGAGAATGAATCTGGGTTTTTTGGGTTGTAGAATTGCCCAGACTAGTAAGATGGTTAAGAGGACGACAAAGAGGAAAATGAGGATTCCGGCAAAGAGTCGTCGGACGAGTTTTCGTTTTTTGTCTTTGTGGTGAGTGCACTCTTTGACTGACATGGTGGTGTTTTCTCCGGCGGTAGCTCCGGTGATCGGAAAAGTAGTGGTGGAGCTGAAGATGTGGATAGTAGTACTAGTAGTGTGGAATAAAAGGGAAGTGAGTGGTTATGGGGATTGGTTTATCTATATAGAGTAATAAAGTGAGCAAGTGTCACTTCCTTTAAAAAAAAATGGATATTCAAAATTTAACGACTTAATTAATTTGGATTCGCATCGTACAAATACACAGTAGAATGAACTATAATGTCAAAAAATTCTTCTTTCTCACGATATATCTATATGTTTGAAATCACTGATTAAAGATGAAGGTTAGAAAAGAATTAGAGATATATGAAGTTAAATTTTTATAAACTTTATGAATATACATATACATGTTGAACCCTTTTTATCTCTTTACGTGTTTAATTTCTTGCATTTGAATGAAAATTTGATTCCGTCGTTGAATAGAAGAATTTCAATCGTTCCCTTCGCTTGTTAGAAGCGTTATGAGTAAGTTTACTCAATTGAAGTATAGTTATATAATTGGTAGTTGTTACTAATAAAAGTTGTTCAAGAAGAATTACATATAGTTGTTTAGTTATAAAGAGTATATGTATAGTAATTTGAAAAAGAAAAAATAAACAATTTTAAGCTTTTGCTATACGTAGAATCTGATAAAAAGTTTATATTTTATATTTCTAAAAAAAGTTATTTCTAGTTATAGAAATCTTAAATCACATGATAACAATTTTACCAAATTTCACCGATTATGCAATTTCTCTCCTTTTTCAAAATCCTTGTTTAGCTTGTGAAAATAATTAGTAACAAATGTTTTAAAAATAATTTACAAGATAATAATGATGGAAAGAAGTGCGAAAGTAATCGTAAATGACACGTTTACATCGTAATGGGGCCCACTTGTATTATTATGGGGAAGAAAATTTCCCACCCAAGCCCGCCGACAACCGTTGGTTCTTTCATATCCCAATTGATTACCGTGTCCGTCTTTATTCACTCCGTTTCAAAATAAGTATTTCACGTATAATATATTAAAGGGAAAAGAGTTAAAAATACTTTAAAACTATGCGAAAGGAACAAAAATATCTTCCGTTTATAGTTTGGTTCAAAAATGATCTTTCCATCAATACTTTGATCCAAAAATTCCCTTATTGTTATTTTGGATTAAAAAAAAAAGCTCATTTTTTCAAATAAATATTTTCTTTTTAACACATTTTTTTTCTAATAATATTTTTCTAAATTAGCAAATGTTTATCTTACTTCAATTCAGAAAAAAATAAAAATGAAAATATTTCTTATTTTTTATAATTATTTGTTATCGTTATATAAATATAAATTAATGATGGATATACTATGATCTTATACATATGAAATATATTATCTGTCGAAAGGGTACATGACGTTATTCTATTTTAATTGATAAGATGAGATTAAGAAGAAAAAAAATATTTCCTCCATTTTTATTTGTTAAAGTGATTTTGTAAAAGAAAGAAAACAAGAACATGGTTCTTTAATAATATTTTAATTAGGAAGAAAATGTGTTTAAAATATATATATATATATATATATACTTATTTGGAAAAGGGCATTTTTGACCTCTTTAGTAATTATAGGGGCATTTTTAGACCAAAGTATTGACGGTAAGGGCATTTTTGAACCAAAGTATTGACGATAAAGACATTTTTGAGCTAAATTATAAACGGGGGATATTTTACTCCTCTCACATAATTTAAGGACATTTTTGACCGTTTTCCCTATATTAAAATATTTTAAAATGTTGAATATGTCATATGAAAGTTGTTGTTTTTATCCCTTCCTAAATCTCACACCTTGTTTGCCGACTCGAAGCTATAATTTTAGGATTAAAATAACGTCATGATTGTTTTATGCCACTTTTTTTTAATGGCGACATGATTAGAGAGACTTTTATATTTGATTCAGTTGGTTGATAAGTTAGACTCTTATACTTAGGGTTTTGTCACTATTTAAATGTGTTTCACTGAGTTAAAGAGTTTAGTTGGCAAAATTATAAGTATAAGGGTTCAACTTACAACGAAGCCAAATATAAAGATCTTTCAGGTCATTTCGTCTTTTTAAATTTTCGTTCAATGCAAGTACACTTTTTCCCTTTTCCTTTTTTCGAAAAAATTAGAGGCAAAATATGTAAATTGAAGTTAATTTATAATCATATAAATTAAAAGACACGTCAAGATCAATTAACATGGAAAATTTTCATTTTATTTTTAAGTAAATGGTTTAAGTAGTACTCATGAATCCATAGTATTACGTACAATTATGCTCTCCTAACCATAATCATTATAAGAAATTGTATTAACGGGTGACTAATCATTATCACGAAGCTAATATCTCAACTAAATGTTTCTATTTTGATTAGTGAAATTGTTTAGTAACGTCATTACTTAATAATCTCTAAAAATAACAACACGCTCTTTTAATTTGCATGAAGGGATATTTTCATATTTAATGTGAATAGTGAGGATGGTAACAGCGTGACAATGATGTTAACACAGACGGATCTAGAAGGTCGATTACATATTTACGTGAAATTTAATATATTTATATAAATCGTGTATATAAATTTAAAAAATAATTTAAATATTTGATTATGTCTTAATTATTATTATTATAATATTAACTTGAAATCGTTATAAAAATTTATAAATCTCAAACTCTGAATTCACGTCGGTAAACGCATGTATAGACAAAATAATGTAGCCGACCAAGTGGGAAAATGGTGCATCAAGGCCCCTACCCTTTGGAAGGTTCATGTATAGGCCACGAGTCCAAAAGTTTATGTTATGAGAAATTAATGAATTAAATTGACAAATATAATTGATCAGAGAGAATAATATAAATTTTGACGATTCATGTGATACATTTTTTAGTTTATTTTAAATTGTATATTATATTTTTTATATTTTAAATAATTTAATTTTAAAATTTTATTTTATTTTTATAATGAAATAATTTATAGCAGTATAAATAAATAGATCACAATTTTTTTTACCAAGTATTACTATATAAAATAAGAGACTTATAACCAAATAGCTCATAAACGATATATCTGTTTGAGTTGTGTGTTTATAGTTAAAGGTGTCAAACTCATTTTAATATTCTCTTCGTTTTAATTCATTTATCTTAGAGTACATTTTTATGACATTATTATTAATGATGGAAGAGAAGAAAAGTTTTTTAAGCAACCATCCATGTGGTCAATTTGGGACATCATTTTCCTTGCATTATATTCCACCATATATACCTACTAGCTAATGTTCACTTTTCCCCTAATCAATAATTAACCTAAAATAGTCTATTAATTAAATAATTAATTAATCAAATGGATCCACAGAAATGTTGCTTCTAATTATTCTTGGATTTGACAAATTAGCAGCCCCAAACAAGGTCAGCAAAAGACTCAAGTACTAGAAAGTTCAATCAACAACTATTTGCTTGGAAATTATTGGCATTTACATGTGAATAATTATATATGTTGTTTTATGATTCTAAATTATTGATTATGGGATTAATAAAATTCACAAAAAAATCAAATAAAATGGTGACCAATCATTTCTGTCGTTAAACAATAAAATTCTTTAGCTAATATTATCTAACGATGCATTATACATATAAATAACTTGCTTATTATGGACTAGCTATTTAACGCCAAAATTTATAGTTAAATCTGACAATACATCATATGAGCCATGGTGGGAAAAAAATTTTAAAAAATTCTCACTCAGTATTTGATTCTTCAGTTAGAATTTGACTAAATCTAAATTCATATACATCAAGAGATGAGAAGCCTCACATTTGGAGAGGGAGTGGGAAAGGGAGGGAGGGGACTGCTTCCAAACAAAAAAAGACTTCAAAATACCTAACACATAAACCTAAAAACTCTGAATGAGTACTTATCATTCCACTGTAATTTTATCAAATCATACTCTCACAAATTAGGTCATGTATACCTTTTACTACTAACAACTTTTTTAGGTACATGAAGTTGAACTCCTCTAGTTGTTTCTTTTGGACAATATTGGTAGAGAAAAGCAATAAGCAACAAATATAGAAAAGCCCCTTAAATGTTTTTTCGCTGGTGTCACTTAACAAATCTAAGTATATGCATATTCCCCACAAGAATTTCATATACTTTAACCTTATCATTATAATGTATATATATTCCAAAAGTAAAAAGGTATACTTTTGGGCTCTGACACACACACAAACCTTACTTGGAAAATTTTAATTATTTGTACTTGTAACTTGTCCTTGTTAACAACATCTTCTTTGAAGTTTGAGCTCTTTGATTAGTTAAAGTACTTACACACAAGTTTAGAAATTTTCTTTATTTCATCCAATGTGTGAGTTACACGTGGTATACTAAATAGAACTATTTTGAAGAATGTGAAAATTCTAGAGGAATAGAAGGATTCAAGGGGATACTAAATAGAACTATTTTGAAGAATGTGAAAATTCTAGAGGAATAGAAGGATTCAAGGGGATACTAAATAGAACTATTTTGAAGAATGTGAAAATTCTAGAGGAATAGAAGGATTCAAGGGGATACTAAATAGAACTATTTTGAAGAATGTGAAAATTCTAGAGGAATAGAAGGATTCAAGGGGATACTAAATAGAACTATTTTGAAGAATGTGAAAATTCTAGAGGAATAGAAGGATTCAAGGGGATACTAAATAGAACTATTTTGAAGAATGTGAAAATTCTAGAGGAATAGAAGGATTCAAGGGGATACTAAATAGAACTATTTTGAAGAATGTGAAAATTCTAGAGGAATAGAAGGATTCAAGGGGATACTAAATAGAACTATTTTGAAGAATGTGAAAATTCTAGAGGAATAGAAGGATTCAAGGGGATACTAAATAGAACTATTTTGAAGAATGTGAAAATTCTAGAGGAATAGAAGGATTCAAGGGGATACTAAATAGAACTATTTTGAAGAATGTGAAAATTCTAGAGGAATAGAAGGATTCAAGGGGA
>JAJONR010005558.1:0-45990 GCA_029582245.1 Solanum etuberosum | reverse complement strand
ATATTTTATCCTAAGGGTATTTTATACGAATTTGTATTCTTATAATATTTTATTCTTGTTTCTGTATTATATATATCATTAATTACCGCAGAAATTTCTCAATATATTCTATTTAATAGGTGACCTACTGGTTGGTGCTTGTTAACTTGTTCTAAGTATATTTTTAGTTTTTTAAGTTTTTTGTATTTCTTTTCATAATCCATAAGTTTTATTTGTTCATTATTAATATTTTTATAAGTAATACTAACTTGTTTAGCGTACATACTCGTTTTTATATTATTGATTTAACTTTACACATACTCCTAATGTCGTGCCATAAATTCTATCACTATGAAGATCCTTTTCCTAAATCGTGTTCGATCCTTTTTAGGATATGGATGCTCGAAGAGCTTATATGAAAAGGAATGCGGATGAAAAAAATGGAGCCCGAGGTTCTTCAAGTTCCAATTGATCTTTGGCCGAGCAAGAGACTCATGCTTCATTCCGAGTGGCTTACCAAGAGTTGGCTCAAGTCATGGCAGACGAAGCTAATAGAGAAAGGCTAATGCTTCTATGAACATAAATGTGGGTAAGGCGGCGACAAGGATAAAAAATTGCACTAGGATGAATCCTCTGGAATTTCATGGTTCTAAGGTTGATGAGGATCCTCAAGATTTCATTGATGAGGTCTATAAGGTTGTAAGAATTATAGGACTGTCTATGGTTTAAAAGTCAAAGTTGGTCGCTTATCAACTCAAGGGTATTGTTCAAGTGTTGTTTGAACAATGGAAGGATGAGAGGGCTATGGATGCGGGTCCTCTTGATTGAGAGAAATTTAATGGAGCTTTTCTTGGTCTTTATAATCCTCTTGAAATGAGAGAAGTGAAAGTTCTTGAGTTTAGTAACCTCCAACAAGCAAATATGAGTGTGAATGAGTGTGCTTTTAAGTTTACTCAATTGTCTAAGTATGCTCCAATTTTGGTTTCCAACTGTAAGGCAAGGATGAGTAAGTTTGTGTAGGGTGTGTACGACATGGTTGTGAAAGCCTGTCACATTTCCATGTTGATCAAGGAAATGGATATTTCCCATTTGATGGTACATGCCCAACTAATTAAAGAGGAAAAGTTCAAGGATAGGGAAAAAGAGTCAAAGAGGGCAAAGACTGGTGATAATGACTTTTCTAATTCTAGGTTAGGTGGACAAGGGTGTCCTCAATTCTGGTAAAAGTGTTTCGGTCAGGGTTCTTCTAATTCTCCGGATCCAATGTTACACAAAGATAGAGTGTCAAATCCTATGCATCAAGAAGGAAATAGTGATAATGGATCATCTACACCCGCTCGTACTAGGTGTGGTAAGAAACATGATGGCAAGTGTTTAGCCTATAGAGATGGTTGCTTTAAGTTTGGAAAGAGTTTTCACAAGATTAGAGATTCCCCATTACTTTCTACTAAGGGAGGGAATGGTAGGCAAGTTCAACCTAGTTGTTTCGGTTCGGGTTCTCCTAAGCAAAATAGAGTCTATGCTCTTTTGACTTGATATGATCGGGAGGGTTCTCTGGATGTGGTGACCAGTATGTTGTAAAGTCTTTCATATTGATGTTTATGCCTTACTTGATTCGAGTGCTACCTTAGTTTTTTTTACTCCTTACGTGGCCATGTGATTTGATGTTGGTTCATAAATTCTTTCTAATCCCTTTCATGTCTCTACTCGCGTGGGTGAAATTATTATGGCTAAGAGAGTTTATAGAAATTGGCCTATTTCAATTTTTCATAGAGTCACTCATGATTAACTTGTAGAGCTTCATATGTTAAGAAATTATTCTCTAAAATCTCCAAAAGATGAACAAGTCTCCTCTCCAAAATATTTCTCTCTCTAGGAAGCTTGAAGAAGAAGGATTCAACGTAGTGTTTCAAGTAAAGTCTTCATTCCTCCATTGAAGATAAGCAATTTTCTTTGAGGTATGATAGTTTTCATCCATAGATTCCTTTCATTCACGGAGTTCCAAAAATCTCCTACTTTCAAAGTTAGAATTCCTCAATTGAGTTAGGGTTTTATTAAATTGACACTGGTTCTCTTGATTATTGATTTAAAGGATTGAATTATGATATCTTATGCACTAATTAATGAAATACTATGATGATTCCCCTATGAACCCATGAAACCTCCATGTTTTCCAATTTATGATTATATGATGTTGGTTTTGATTATGAAATAAGAGTTTCATGAAATCAAGCATTAATTGATAGGTTTACATAAATTTATGTTGAAATCCGTATAACTCCCATAATTTCTAGATGTGATGATTGAGAATGGGTTTTGAACCTTGAAAGGTAAATTATGGAATTATACATGTTCTTATGAAATCTATGTACATGTTTTAAGGATGCTTTTAGAGTGAAGTATAAATGATGATGTTGTTGTTGTGTTGTTTAAAGGAATTTCTCATATACACATGAAAGCATGATTGTGAAAGATTTTCTCACATAGTAAGGATTCTAAGATTGAAAAGTCTTCTCACCTAATTAAATCAAAGATAAAGAGCTATCCTAATGAAACCTAGCTTGGATTGGTTATTGAATGATACCTTTCCATGGATGACTTATGATTTAGCTTGGATTGGAAAAATGAGATGCCCTTCCATGGATAATAGAACAAGTAAGAAATTACTATTCCGTGGGATTTATGATTAGCACCAAGATGATATTGAGATTGAAGCTCTCCCATTAGTAGAGACCGGTTTTCTATAAACAATCTCCTTATCCCTTACCTATGTACCACCATAGGATGATTGTCTAGATATACATTAGCTAGTGGATCCACTTAAGGTAGAAGTTCATGGTCCTTACCTTGAAAAGTAGGACAACCCTTTTCGGTGTGGGAGATATCCGGGGATCATGTTATAGCTCACATGGTCTCTATGTCGGTTAAGGCTACTTCCCACAATAATGAACTAAGGTTACTTCAAGAAGTATCTCACAAGTGTTCAAAGGTTTTAATGATGTTAGATTGCATTGACCATGTTTTATGATTTATATTTTCTAACCCTTTTATATCATGTTTTAGCTTAGTCAATTGCATGTCATGAAATGTCCTATTTTAGCATGATTTAATTGTTTTATGCATAGCTATCATACTTTGTACATTGTTTTGTACTAACGCATACAGTTGCCTACATTTCCTCAAATGTAGGGTCCGACAGTCAGGTTTCTCAATATCGTGGCTAGTGGTTGATTGCGAGGTTCTCGAGCTTTGGTGAGTCCTCATGCTTTGAGGACATATTTTTCATTATTTCAATTTCCTTTCTTATTTCTAGTTTTTGGACATGATGCATGGGCTAGACCCAATTACATTCTATTGTACTAGATGGCTAATGAGACAAGTGTTTTAGACTTCCGTTTTACTTTTATAAAACTTTGGACTTGAAATGTTGTATTTACTTCGTTGTTCTATTTCTTATGTGTATGAATGCTAAGTGGCTTGTATGGCGAATCTCGGGGTCTTATACGCCATGTTACATCTAGGGTGTACCCTTGGGTCGTGACAAACTTTGTTATCAGAGCACAAAGTTTAGAATGGTCCTAGGATGTCTCATAAGCCACGTCGAGTAGAGTCTTGTTCATGAGTGTGAAGCGCGCCACATTTATGAATGCGAGGTTACAAGATGTTTAGGAAACTCCACTTCTTTCATTACTCTAAAAGTCGTGCGATAGATTTTAACTCTATAAGGTCTCTCTTCTAATCCTTATCCGATGCTCTATATTACATGGCTACTCAAAGAGTTTATGCTAGAGGAATGTGAGGGAGAATGAGGAACAAGAAGCTCCTCCCCAAGCTCCTTAAGTTCTAGTCGATACTTTGGCCGAGCAAGTGACTAATGCAGAGTTTAGGTATTCTTGTCAAGTATGGGCTAAAACCATGACGGTCCAAGCGAATAGGGAGGTTAGGGTTCCCGTCAACCCAAATGTGGGTACTGCGACATCTAGAGTAAGGGACTTCACTAGGATGGATCCTCTGGAGTTTCATGGTTCTAAGATTGAGGAAGATCCTCAAGAGTTCATAGGTGAGGTTTATAAGGTGTTGATGATCATGGGAGTGACGTCGGTGGAAAAGGCGGAGTGGGCCTCTTATCAACTTAAAGGTGTTTCTCAAATCTTGTTCAACCAATAGAAAGAAGGGAGACCGGAAGATGCGGGTCCTATTGATTAGGAGAAGTTTAAGGTTGCTTTCCTTCATAGGTTCTTTCACCTTGAGATGAAAGAAGCAAAGGTGTTTGAGTTCATCAACCTTCGTCAAGGAGGAATGAGTCTGAAGGAATATGCTTTTAAGTTCACACAA
Source organism: Solanum etuberosum (assembly GCA_029582245.1). Classification (NCBI taxonomy): domain Eukaryota; kingdom Viridiplantae; phylum Streptophyta; class Magnoliopsida; order Solanales; family Solanaceae; genus Solanum; species Solanum etuberosum. The sequence continues at coordinate 41,676 of JAJONR010005558.1, read as the reverse complement.
TTATCTAAATATCCTCCAAAAATGGTTGCCGATCCTAGGTCAAGGATGAGTAAGTTCATTTCGGGTGTGTCCAAAATGGTGGTTAAAGAATGCCGTACAGTCATGATCATTAATGACATGGACATTTCTCATCTCATGGTTTATGCTCAACAGATCGAAGAGGAGAAACTTAAGGAAAAGTCTAGGGAGATAAAAAGGGCTAAAACCGGTGATGGTAATTTCTCTCATGAAATGTCCGATGAACATGGTCGTCCAAGATTTCGACAAAAGTTTTCCGGTCAAGGTTTTTACAATGCTCCTCCTAAGTTCAACAAAGATAGAGTGTCTAACCCTAAGCCTCAAGGAGGGAATGATAGTGGATCTTCATTGCTTATGTCTACTTGTGCTAAGTGTGGAAAGAAGAACGAGGGTAAGTGCCTAGCCGTTATGGATGGTTTCTTCAATGTGGTAAAAGTGGTCATAAGATGAGGGACTACCCAATGCTTACGGCTAAAGGAATAGAGGGTAAGCAAGCTCCTTCTAAAGGTTCGGGTTCCAATGCTCCCAACCAAAACCGATTTTATGCACTTCAGACTCGTGGTGAGCTCGAGGGTTCTCCCAATATGTTTACCGATATGTTGAAAGTCTTCCAATTTTAATTTTATGCTTTACTTGATCCTGGTGCTACCTTGTCTTTTGTGACGCCATATGTGGCAATGAGGTTTGATGTTCTTTCGGATGTGTTGTTAAGTCCTTTTTCTGTATATACTCCTATTAGTGATCCTATTATGGCTAGGAGGGTCTATAGAAAGTGTCTTGTATCCTTGTCCCATAGAGTGACTCTTGTTGACTTGGTAGAGCTTGATATGCTAGATTTTGATGTTATCCTTGCCATGGATTGGTTGCACTCATGTTATGCTTCTATTGATTGTAGAACTCATGTAGTCAAGTACTAGTTCCCAAATGAGCTTGTCCTAGAGTGGAAAGGGGGAAATTCTATGCCTAAGGGTCGGTATGTCTCTTGTATTGAAGCTAGAAAGCTGATTTCTAAGGGTTGCATTTACCATCTACTTAGGGTGAGGGATGTAGATTCTAAAACCCCTACTCTTGAGTCAGTCCCCGTTGTTAATGAGTTTCCAGAAGTATTCCCAGATGATTTACCCGGTATTACTCCCGAAAGGGAAATAGACTTCGGTATTGACCTTCTCCCCGATACGCAGCCTACTTCTATTCCTCCTTACTGTATGGCTCCGACAGAGCTAAAGGAGTTGAAAGAACAATTGAAAGATTTGTTGGATATGAGTTTCATCCTACCGAGTAATTCTCCATGGGGTGCTCCAGTTTTGTTTGATTGAATGAAAGATGGATCTCTTCCTATGTGTAATGACTGTTGTCAGTTGAACAAGGTGACCATTAAGAATAAGTATCCTCTCCCAAGGATAGATGATTTGTTTGACAAACTTCAAGGAGCAAGTTTCTTTTCTAAGATTGACCTTCGGTCGGGCTATCACCAATTTAGGGTGAAGGAAGATGAAATTCTTAATACAAAATTTCGAACTTGGTATAATCATTATGAGTTTTTGGTAATGTCATTTTGGTTGACTAGTGCTCCGGTGGCGTTTATGGATTTGATGAATACAGTGCTTAAACAATACCTTGATATATTTGTGATTGTGTTCATTGATGATATATTGATCTATTCGAGAAGTAAGGATGAGCATATTGATCATTTGAGGGTTGTATTGCAAATTCTTAAGGATCAACAACTCTTTGCAAAGTTTAGCAAATGTGAATTTTGGCTAAGGTCCGTAGCTTTCCTTGGCCATATTGTTTCAAGTAAGGGTATTGAGGTAGATCCTAAGAAGACGGATGCGGTCAAGAGTTGGCCTGGACCTCTAACTACTTCAGATATTAGAAGTTTCTCAGGTTTGGCCGGTTACTATAGAAGGTTTGTTGAGGGGTTTTCTTCGATTGCCTCTCCTTTGACTTCTTTGACTCAAAAGAAGGCTAAGTTCATATGGTCGGAAAAGTGTGAGAAGAGTTTCCAAGAGTTGAAGGATAGACTTACTTCCGCTCCGGTGTTGACTTTACCGAAAGGGACTGCTGGTTTTGTTGTTTATTGTGATGCCTCGAGAATTGGGCTAGGGTGTTTGCTTATGCAAAATGGGAAAGTTATTGCCTACGCCTCAAGGAAACTTTAGATTCATGAATAGAATTATCCTAGCCATGACCTCGAACTAGCGGCGGTTGTTTTTTCCCTAAAGATTTGAAGGCACTATTTGTATGGAGTTCATGTAGATTTGTTTGCCGACCACAAGAGTTTGCAATATGTGTTTAATCAGAAGTATCTAAATATTTGCCAAAGAAGGTGGCTTGAGTTATTGAAGGATTGTGATATGAGTGTTCTCTATCACCCCAGTAAAGCAAATGTGGTGGCAGATGCTCTTAATCGGTTATCCATGGGTGGTGTTGCTCATATTGAGGAAGGTAAGAAGGAGTTGGTTCGAGATGTTCATAGATTGGCCCGATTGGGTGTTCAGTTAGTGGACTCCACCAAGGGTGGTGTTATGGTTCACAATGGTTCAGAATCATCTCTTCTGGCGGATGTGAAAGCCAAGCAATGTCTTGATACAATTTTGGTCAACTTAAAGAAAGCGGTGGTTAGGAATCCGTTGAGGCTTTCTCCCAAGGGGGAGATGGTATACTTAGATATCAAGATCGTTTGTGTGTTCCTAATGTTGATGACTTGAGAGAACAAATCATGTCAGAAGCCCATAGTTCTTGATAGTCCATTCACCCGGGAACCACCAAGATGTACCGTGATTTATTGAAGGTCTATTGGTGGAATGGGATGAAGAAGGATATTGTGGAATTTGTGACTAAGTGTCAACAAGTGAAAGTTGAGCATCAGAAAATGGGAGGCTTGTCCCAAGACATTAGCATTCCTACTTAGAAGTAGGAAGATGTGAATATGTATTTTATTATTGGTTTGCCTCTCACCCAATGACAAAATGATTCGATTTGGGTAATAGTAGATCGGATGACAAAATCGGCTCATTTAATTCCCGTCATTGTTTCCTATTCGGCGGAGGATTATGCTAAGTTGTACTTAAGAGAAATGGTAAAGTTGCATGGAGTGCCTTTGTCCATTATTTCCGATCGTGGTACCCAATTCACTTCTCGGTTTTGAAAGTCTTTCCAAAAAGGGTCTTGGTACTTGTGTTAAGATTAGTATGACATTTCATCCCCAAACCGATGGGCAAGCGGAGCGTACTATCCAAATGTTGGAAGACATGTTGAAAGCTTGTGTGATTGATTTTAAGGGTAATTGGGATGAACATTTGCCATTGATTGAGTCTTATAACAATAGTTATCACTCGAGTATTGATATGACTCCATTTTAGGCATTGTATGGTAGGAGGTGTAGATCTCCTATAGGTTGGTTTGATGTTGGTGAGGTCGCCCAAATAGGTCCCAAGTTGGTACATGAGGCTATAGAAAAGGTTCGACTTATTAGAGAAAGGTTGAAAATGGCTCAAAGTCGAAAAAAGTCATATGTTGATGTAAGAAGAAGAGATCTTGATTTTGATGTTCATGATTGGGTTTACTTGAAAATTTTACCCTTGAAGAGTGTAATGAGGTTTGGGAAGAAAGGAAAAGTTAGTACCCGTTATGTAGGCCCATATAAGATTTTGAGGCCTGTTGGTAAGGTTGCTTATGAACTAGATTTTCCTAATGAGTTTGCATCAGTGCATCCAGTTTTCCATGACAACGGTCCGTCAGTCGAGGTCCGTGGGTTGTGGCTGGCAGATAATTTTTAGGGGCAGTTGGGTCTTTTTCTAATTAGTCTAATTTTATACTATGTCATTTTACCCTTCACTAATACCCCTATATAAGTATTTTAACCCTCAAATTTCCCCAGTAGAAATTATTCTCTCAAATCTCTAAAAGAAGAACAAGTCTCCTCTCCGAAATATTTCTCTCTCTAGGAAGCTTGAAGAAGAAGGATACAACCTAGGGTTTCAAGCCAAGTCTCCATTCCTCCATTCAAAATAAGCAATTTGCTTTTAGGTATGATAGTTTTCATCCATGGATTCCTTCCAATCATGGAGTTTCCAAATTCTCCTACTTTCAAAGTTAGAATTCCCCAATTGAGTTAGGGTTTTCTTAAATTAACATGGGTTCTCTTGATTATCGATTTAATGATTGAACTATGATATCTTATGCATGAATTGATTAAATACTATGATGATTCCCCTATGAACCCATGAAACCCCCATATTTTCCAAATTATGATAATATGGTGTGAGTTTTTATAATGAAAGAAGAGTTTCATGAAATCAAGAATTAATTGATAGATTTACATGAATTTATGATGAAATCCATATCACTCCCATGTTTTCTAGATGCGATGATTAAAAATGGTTTGTGAACCTTGAAAGGTAAATTATGGAATGAAATCTATGTACATGTCTTAAGGATGCTTTGAGAGTGAAGTATTAATGATGATGTTATTGTTGTGTTGTTGAAAGGAATTTCTCATATACACATGAAAGCATGATTGTGAAAGGTTTTCTCACATAGTAAGGATTCAAAGGTTGAAAGGTCTTCTCACCTAATTGAATCAAAGATAAAGAGCTATCCTAATGAAACCTAGCTTGGATTGGTTATTGAATGATACCTTTCCATGGATGACTTATGAATTCGCTTTGATTGGAAAGATGACTTGCCCTTCCATGGATAATAAGAACAAGTAAGAAATGACTATTTCGTGAGATTTATGCTTAGCACTGAGAGGATATTAAGATGGAAGATCTCCCGTTAGTAGAGTCCGGGTTTCTAGAAGCAATCTCCTTATCCCATACCTATGTGGCCCCATAGGATGATTTTCTAGATATACATTAGCTAGTGGATCCACTTAAGCTAGAAGTTCATGGTTCTTACCTTGGCAAGTAGGACAACCCTTTTCAATGTGGGAGACACCGGGGGATCATTGTATAGATCACATGGTCTCTAAGTCAATTAAGTCTACTTCCCACAATAATGATGAACTAAGGTTACTTCAAGAAGTATCTCACATGTGTTCAAAGGTTTTAATGATGTTAGCTTGCATTGACCATGTTTTATGATATATATTTTCTAACCCTTTTATATTATGTTTTAGTTTGGTCAATTGCATGTCATGAAATGTCCTATTTTAATATGATTTAAATATTTTATGCATAGCTATCATACTTGGTACATTGTTTTGTACTAACGCATACTCTTGCCTATATTTTCCAAAATGTAGGGTCCGACAGTTAGGTTTCTCAGTTTCATAGCTAGTGGTTGATTGTGAGATTCCCGAGCTTTGGTGAATCCTCATGCTTTGAGGATGGATTTTACATTGTTTCAGTTTTATTTCTTATTTCTAGTTTTTGGACATGACGTATGGGCTAGGCCCAATTTCATTTTATGTACTAGATGACTAAGGAGACAAGTGTTTTAGACTTCCGCTTTACTTTTATAAAACTTTGGACTTGAAATGTTGTCTTTACTTCGTTTTTCTATTTCTTATGTTTATGAATGTTAAGTGGTTTGTATGGGGCCTCTCAGGGACCTATACGCCATGTTACATCTAGGGTGTACCCCTGGGTCATTGATACGCCCAAATTACACCTCCTGAAAGAAGTATAAACGGTCGTTGACAAATAAAGAACCTAACTTTCAGTTTAGGGTCGATCCCACGAGGAATATGGTTTAGAGTTAAGCTAACTCACAATTATCTACGTTTAGTCATACTATTTCCGAGAAAAGTAACAAAACGGGGGATTTGTAAATAAAATAATAGATTGTTGATTTGTATCACTACGTAACAAGTAACAAGATATGCAGTATGAGATATCAATATGAGATAGAAAGTAGGGTGTAAGTGTTCCCCAAAAGCTCTCAATGCAATATTCCTAATAATAGTAACTTTATCCTATTGTTTGACATCCAGGTTGGTAAGTTGGGTATCCCTAAGTGATTGGTCCTCCAAGGAGAGAATTTCACCATGCAACTTAGTTCGTCTACGGGAGTGTACTTTACTAACCCTTACCTTTAACCCCAGATTAACCCTCGCGTCAATTGATTAAGGTATTAACCGTCATTTCAATTGATTAAGGTCAGGGTATTAGATAGCAACAAATCCTTCACTAAAATATATGTTGTTTTATCCTTTTCTCATTCATTACCTCCTTGGTCTGGCAAGTAGGAACGAGGGGAGTTCTAACGTTTCCCTTCATTAAAAAGCATTCTAAACGAAAGGATTAACAATATGTGCATACACACTATTCAAGAATTACGTAATCATAAGTCTCACTTTGATAATTGCTCATGGTTCCCACAACCCTAGTTGTGCATTTACATGCTTAAGAATTCACAATTCATATTGTTGTTAATAAGAAAAATCATGAACTTACAATTAAAGTAGATGAATACCAAAATCTTGAATTGAAAATCAAAAGCAAATTTCATAAACGATCTTCCGGAATTAAAATTGCTCAAGTGTTGCAAAATAATTCCAATAACATAGAACAAAAGTCTCCAAAAATGGCTAACCCCTAAAAACGAAAATTACAACTTGTTTTTATAGTAGACAAGTCCTAAACAATATAGGAAAACGAAATAAGGAAAATTTGGCTCAGACACCACTACAACATTCTAAACATAATGTCACACTAAATCTGGACAACGCTTGTAAAGTGTTGCCTAAAATATTTGTAGCTACACTTTTAAAGCGTAGCCTTAGTTTTTACCTTTTGACTACGGTATTATTGGCAACGCTTATAAAGTATACTCTTTAATGATATAGGCTACACTTTATAGGTGTGGTCATATCATGACATAATTAGCAACGCCTATTTACACCTATAATTACACTTTTAAAGTGTGCTATTTTTATAATTCTAAAAATAACACTTTACAAGTATGGCCTTATAATTTTCACCAAAATATTATATTCCCTCCCATATATTCAACTCTCCCACCAATTTCTAATTGGAAAAAAAAAACTCTCAACACAAGCATAAAAATGTTTTGCCCCAAATAAAAAAACGCTCCTAGCTGCCCTGTGCCTTAAGCACTACTCAGAAATTAAACCTTAAACCCTAACTTTCTCTCCTTCTCATTTTCTCCCAAAAATTCTCCATTGTAAACTTATCGATGGCAGGTGGCGATTTTTATGTCAGTAAGGAAGTGCGATTGTTATGTTAAAACAAATAATATTTTAGAGTGTAATTAGGATTTAGGTCACTTATACATTTCCTTTTCTCATTATCTTTTTCTTACTTTCCTTTCAGCCTTTGGTGGTTGAATTGAGACTCTCTTCTTTTAAGGACTTGACTCTTGATTCTAATAATTGTTTTGACAAATGAGTGTGAAACGTGTTCTGATTTTTCCAGAACTCATACTTTGGGTGATACATGTTTTTTGTACAGTTTGTTTGGCAGGTCAGTGGCTTAGTGTTGGAGAACTAGTTATTCCTCTATTATATTGAATCATATTTATCAATTGGTTTCAAATTGTATATCATCTCATGGCACAACTCATTGATATAAGAACTTGATAGTGAGAGGATACTAGTATAGAAAATTAAACTTGAGTTTAAGATGAAAAAGGAAAAATAAAGTACATAAGTTGATTAAATGTGCATATCAATATTTTGGATCATAAGTAAGAGAGAACTGTGATGCAAGCAGAATTTAATTGTACTTTGATAGAGATTGTGTTAGGATTTGTAGTTGTTTAAATGTATTATATTGTTCAGTGTCATATTTTGAGCATTTCTCAGCCGTTTTCGCAGTAAGCATTGTATTTTCTGACCAACTCTTATCTAAAGTTGGATTTTCTATCTTCCTCTAAAAACTACAGTTGTTAGCATTTGAACATGGCATCAAGTGAGATCACTGCATAGAGGTCGATTCTTGGAACTTATTCATTCTTTTGTTATGTTGGTTGAATATATAGAAGAGTTTGATGCTAATTTACACAAGCCCTTGTTGATTCACTTATTTTTTGAGAAAATGAGAAACTTAATTATGTTTATTCATGACTTCCGAGAGCTATCAAACAAGTAAGAGGTTAAATGAAGATATCCTAATTTTCTAGTTAGGAATAAAAATGTATGAAATTAGATATGAAGATGTGGTGTGAATATTGTTTAGACCTCTGTTTCTAATTTCTAAAAATTGAAAGAATGGAAAACTCCATTTATAATCCTTTAGTGTACTTATGCATTTACATTTTGAGAAAGCTATGACTCAATCAGAAGTTAATTTGTGTAAAAGATTGGACATGTACAACATTGAAACTCTTAAAGAGGGTAGGCATTTCATACCTCCTGTACATACGAGGTAGGAGTCATTCCTAACCCCTCATTTTGAAGGGGGCTTTAAGGAAAACAAACCTTTCATTGTGCATTTTGAGGATTTAAACCAACAAATACCTTTAATATCATTTGGAATTGTGAAGACTTGTATAGTTCAATGCCATCATTATTGTTCTATCCAAACAAAAAATATGTTGGGACTCTCTTTGTAGTGTACTGAGAACATAATATGTTACATTTGATGTGGTCATATTATTACAGAAGTTAATAAAGGCTGAGGTTTCTCCATCAAACGATTGAGACAGAGGAAGTGATATTTTTTGCATTTCACCAGTTTCATCAAGAATGTGGCTCAAAGTTTCTGCATCGATTATTTCAATTATTTTTCTAGGGTCTGATACACATTTATTCAAATTTCAAATATACATCAAGAGTAGCTATTGTTTTTTTCAGGTAACATGCTTTTTTTTTGTTCAAACTGGGAGCGTGGCATTGTTGGTTATGTAGCCTTTTTGTTTGTTTCCAGGTAACTAGTTTTTTTTATTTGTTTGGTTATGTAGTTCGTATGTCCTATATAACCAAAAAATTGGATACAATCAAGAACTATTATCCATTGCCTTAAATATTGCTTAAGAATGACCAAGTGTCTAGAACAACGTATCGCTACAAAAGTACCTAGAAGATCCTAGATGTTGAAGGTAACTTAATAACAGAATCTTCCCAATGTTAGTGAATCTGTAATAGTTGTGGAATCAATCCATTGATTACCATTTTAGAACAGGTTATAGCCTTTTATGGTATGGTAAATATATAGGAGCTTTGTTTTACCATATTTTTACAAGCAAATTTTTAAGGAAACTGATTAGAGTCATGTTTATTCACAATATTGTTTTTGGGTTCTATTGCCACTTGTTTGATTTCAAACTCTCTGTCATCACTTTTCCTTTACATGGCACACTGAAGCATGATAAGGGTTTCAATATATCAGTTTCACGTCGTTCACTACTTTCTCAGATCTTTTGGGTGTTTATGCTTGTTTTGTTTTTCTCAGGTATGCCATAACAAAGGCTTTCTGTATTGTATTTATCATGACTTTCTTCTCTCTATTTGACGTTTCTGTGTTCTGGCTTATATAAATTGTCTATTGGATCGTTATTTTCGTCCTTACAATGAAGCGATAAATTATGCAGATGATCAAATACAAATACAGCCAGTTCAACCTGGCAAAGCAGGTGAGATCAACATCAAATAAGTTACGTTTTCGAGTAGTGTTTAGTTGCATGTGCAGAGAAGATTTGATTTTTAGTCTCATTTGGTAAATATTCACTTGCTAAATTATTTCTACATAAGTACTCCGGAAAAATCATTAGCAAGTGGAAGTAGCCTTAGAGCAGACTGAATTTTGTAATTCTTTTCAAACTTAAATGGAGGAAGAATTAGATCAAAGGGGAATAATTTAAAGGAATAGATGAAGTTATTAAAAAAAAAATTATTGTATTTGTATCTATATTCTACTCTAATCAGAATAAGGGGTTCCCAAATGTGGTTTTTTCGTGATCATTTTATTGTTTTTTTCATTTCTCCCAGATTTAATACTCATATTTTCCAAAAGAGTCTAATGTGGAACACATAGAGAACTAGATTTATAGTTTTGATGGCAACAGTTGATTGGAAAATAAATTTTGTTGTAGTTACTTGTAGTGACATCTTATTAGCATATCAATACATGCTTTAATAGCCAGTACGAGTTTTATTTTTAGTACTAATACCAAGTGTGTCAGGCTCTTGCATTTGATATGGTGATGTTGAAACTTGTGACTCCCATTAGAAGAATGGGTGACAACAAATGTTTCTTGTATTGTTTAATCAGATGTTTTGGCGCATTTGCTCGATAGAGGTAGGAATTTCTCCATCAAACACTACTATGTATGCACTAGGGAGTCCATTGATGGGAAAGGACTGAGAATGTACTGTTAATCTTGACTAGTGTTGAACATGATTTTTCTTCTTCTAACATCTAGTTTCATTTTAAATGTGTAGGAAAATGCGGGTGATTGAATTTGGATAGTGGCCACAAGTCAACTCGATCTGTTGAAGTGAATGATAAAGAGTTTTTAAACTAATTGTTATCTATGATTGAATTCATTTTATTTTGTAGAATTTATTGCTAGTACATATATTTAAAGAATTACTTTCTAAGTATGTTTTGTACAAGACATATTTTTCAAAGTTTATTGCAACTTTATACATTTGAACTATTTATTAGATAATAAAATGCTGTTGAGATCATTTGTTTCTATAATTATGTGATTAGTGAAGAATATATGCAAATCAAGTTAATTAATTTTCAATTAAAAATTGTGACTACAAAAACAAAGGTTACACTTTATAAGTGCACATAAATTGCAGCATGTACATTAGCAAAGGTTACATTTTTGTAAGTGTTGTTGTAGAAGAGGTATAAAAGGCAACAATTTTTAAGCGTGCTTAATAACAAAGAAAAGGCCACACTTGAAAGTGTAGTTTTATCAAATAAAAGTGTTGCTATTGAGATGCTACAAACCGTTGCCTTATACCTCATTGTCCACGCTTTTTAAGCGTATCGTCTACGACAACACTTAAAAAGTGTAGCTTAAAGTCAAAGGTTACACCTTTTTAGGCCACCCCCGAAAAAGTGTTGCCAAAAGTCAAAAAGTGTGCCTTTTATCAAAGGCCACACTTTACGGGGCTAGCGAAAATCTTAAAATGTTGTTGTGCACGGTTTTGATCGACCACACAAACGATGGACCGTGGATCAACCTACGGTCCGTGGTTCACCTCAGTGGGTCAGCACTTGGTGAAAATTTCAAGCTCTTCAAACGACTGTTGCCACCTACGGTCTGTGGATTGGACTACGGTCCGTCCTGTTCATCCGTGGTTCAAGTACTGGAACTCAACTATCTGATCAAAATGACGATCATGCAGGACTGTCCGTCATTTATTCTACGGGGCGTCGTTTACCTCTGTGTTTCAACACATAGTCAGACTTTCTTGAAATCACATCCACGACTCCCCACCTATGGCCCGTCACTTGAACGACAGTCCGTGGTTGGTCTCCCTCGACTGCTATTGCTGCCACTTATATTCTTTTATCTCTCAACCGCTTCCGAACCTATTTCCTGCAAAGATTACATAAAAACCATCATATCTAACAACAAAATGCCCAAGACTCATAGAAACTTCAAGTGAAATGCATCAAAAATACTGTAAACTCACGGTATATCAACACCCTTAACTTAAAATTGTTGTTTGTCCTCAAGCGACACACTATCTCTAGACGACAATCATGTAGAAGCAAACATACAAACTCAAGCAATCACATGGCTTTCGAAATTAGCTTTTTCCCATAGTGCAAATACCCTTTTAGACTCAACAAGCTAACTCATGCGGATCAAAATATGACATAGACAAACCAAGAGATATCACCACATACACTTTTAGCAATCACAAAGATACCAACTCTTCAACAATGTAACTAGTGCCGTCACCACAAAGAAATCCTTTTTCACACAAGATCTGATATTTTAACTTTAAGGATTCAGTAAACACTCACGCTCAGAAGTGAATTCAAATAAAGTTAGTGCTCAATACCATAGGCTTACCCTTATTTTCACTGCATACACTCTCCAGACTAGTCACTAGGATGACTATAGGACTTCATTAGCTTGTAACGTAGGGTCAGGGTCAGCTAGGATACATTTGGATATTTTTTTGTGACTTTTTTGCCCTCCTTGACATTACATTGGCTATTTAACTCTTTTCTCAACCAATTCTGAAATCTTTTTATTTTCTGCTCTTTTCCTTACCTCATTTCGGCACAGATGTGACTTTGACTTTTTCATTCTTCTTTTTCACTTTTCTTTTTCTTTTACTTCTCCTTTCTTTGTTATTCAGCATCATCACTCTTTTTGTTTCTTTTGTATTCAGTCACACCATTTTCTATCTTTTTCTTTTTCTACACACAACTCTTTTTATACCCTTTTATTTTAGTTTCCTCTTTCATAGCCACCCTCAACTTATATATTTTGTATGAGTTGAGGACCACGATGTCCTAGGTTTGACAAGGGCCGAGATTAAGGTAACTCTTGAATTAGCCACTCTCAACTTAAGCTTTAAGACTAAGTTAAGGTGCACAATGTCCAAGGAGGGACCAGGGCCGAAACAAACTTTTAGGGAAGGTGAGTTAGGTGTATTGAAAGAAGTGGTATTCGTTAGGCTCAGACATTTGGATCGAAGGGATCATTTATTTATTTTGGTTGGATCCTTTTAGGCTTAAGTGGACTTATTCAAAGAAGGGCCTATGATCATTTCTCAATTCCTAACCTAGATTATCTTAACAGAACCAATGAGCCAAGTTCTAGATTGGCACACACTGCATGAATGTACAATATCACATCACACACACTTGGCACATTGTCTCATTATCGAATTATTGAAGTATCTACTTCAAGTTCTAGCTTAAGCAGTGCTACCATACCGGTTCCTATCATGTCACATAAAGAGCCAACACATTCAACTCATTAAGCCTACAAATATATCACATTTCAAAAATTTCAGACAGGTATCAATTTTCATGTTCTTAGGCCATCATGCTTTAATTCTTACAATCTACTTCTACACTTATACACTCTTAACCATGCTGGTTCAAAAGAAATATAAAACGGTCCCTTGGGGAAAAAGAACACAGGCAAGAAAACCCCAAGGGAGGGTTATGAGTTGCGTTACTCAGACTTCACCCTAACACTCACAACCCGTTCAGCCCACCCCCACGAAATAATAGTGCAATTGCCCTCAATGCACAAAAATATAAAAACAAAGGGTAACGAAAACCTGTGGTGCAGAAGCGCCGAAGACCCATCAAGAAGTGGGTGGGTCCGATTTCCTGGAACCCACTAGATCAGCAATAATGACGCCCTTAGTAGCGCCCTCAGCAACAGTGGGAACACCATCAATAGTACCTCTCGAACCAGATGGCCTAACATCTATCTCCCGGGCCTTCCGTTGTCGCAACTCCTCATCCAATAGAGACTATCTCTAGGCTGCCTCCACCTGCTGCCACTCTCTCTTTCGTGCCCGTCGAGCCTCCTCAGCATCAGTCAGAGGGGCGGGTGCACTTCCTTGCCGCACGAGAAGGGTCGGGTGTAGGAATATCATCACCAAAAAGAGCGCTTTTTACCACATCATCGGCCTCCATCACAAGTGCGGTCTCGGGGGCAGCCTCAGCATGAGCTAGGAGAGAATCAATATCAGAGCAGAGCCTAGTCAACTCCATCTGGAAAGTAGTGATATCCATAGTAGGCCAGGCTTCTCCAACACCCTTAGCTCGAATGCATCTAATCTCTTGTGGACCGCCTGAATCTTTGCATCCATCATCCTCTCTATGTGCACCTCTAACTCCTCCACGGACCCCTGCATCCATGATCACATATGCTGCAGTAGTGTGGCAATCTGAGTCTCTAGTTTCTGGACTCGAGCCAGAGACATTAGAGTGGTCCCCGAAGGAGGAGTGGCTCGTGACGAGCTCGCAGCCTGACTTATGGTGGTGGAAGGGGGATTATGTGCATCAGCTGTCGTGGCGGGTATAGAAATGTCCTCATCCTATGCCACCGCAACCTGCTCAACTTCCCGAATTAAGTCAGCACCCAGTGGAGGAACTTCAACTGTTGTACTCCGACGTGGTGCAGCGGGGTTCGTGTCATCCTGGATCAGCCTAACGTCAACAGTCTTAGTCACCTCGACCAACCTATCACAGTGCCAGATCGGCACAGTAGACTCTCTGCATAGACGGAAGATCAGACATGGAAAGGGCAAAGTAGTACTCCTCCGAAAGGCTCTCTCATGAATCTCTGAAAGAATAATCTGGGAAAAATCAACCTCTAGCCCTGCCAGTAGTGCAACAAGCAGAACCGCACGATCCCAAGTGACAACATTGTCCGCCTATGTAGGGGATAGTCTGTGGCAAATGATGGACCACCAAAACTTGGCCGCAAGACTCAAGGTTGCCTTTCTGATAGGCAATTGCATATTCCTCACCCACTCGATGCTCTCTCGCTCCTCAGCTATGTGTCGGGCCATCTAATGGAGTAGTGACTCCCTCTTCTCGGAGTTGCGGAATGCTCTACCCTGAACGATCCCCATCTAATAATCGTACTCTACCGTATTGATAGGCTGAGCATGTGATGGGCCGTAAATAAAATGGCGGATTGTAGTCTCAGAAATATCTAATGGGAGGCCCAATACCATGGTGGTCAGTAGAGGTTGATGAGCCAAAGCCTTGGCCCGTGGTGGCAAGGAATTAGTAACAGTGGCCACATATGAGGCATAAAACTCTCGCACCATCTCCTGACTATATCTGCCTAGATTTTCAGTAATCCAGTCACATATGTGCTGCTGGAATAGTGTATAGATGGCTGGAAAAGTGTGGAGGCTCCCTGTCAGAACCCGTCGCTCCTCAGTGATAGGTTGGGCCACTTTCCGGTGTTCATTCAATGCCTTCCCGTCGACACATATTTGGAATTTCCCCTCGACGCACCACATGTTTGCTCTGTGGTGCTGTGTACCAGCTCAACTCTAATACCGGGAGGGTCCTGAGCATCCCCCGTGCTAGTTGCATCTGAGGCAGAAGCAGATGTGCCGCGGGAACTGGAGCCGGAATGTGACTCAGAACCCAACTGCGAATCTCCTATAGGTAGGATCCCTCCTCAGACGGGGGCAGTGACCTCGACCTCGTCACTCGATGAAATAACTTACATGTTCTTGTTCCTCGTTGTCACGGGGGCTGTGGGGGAGCCTCTCGTGGTCTCCGAGACATACTCCTCCCCACTAGACACATTGAGCAGGCGACGGGATGGGGCGACAGACTTTGACTTGCCCTTCCTTTCATAAATGAGTGTTTTTTTGGCGCCATAGTACATGTGGAAGACTAGATAGTACTCAAAGAACACAAAAAGTCCCAAGAAACTTTTTTAGAACAAAATTAGGAAAACTCTAGACAGTGCCCCTGTTTTTTGGGACCTACAGTGAGTACCTAAGGACCGTCGATTGAACGACGGACCATCGGTCCCCTCCGTAGGTCAGAAGGCCACATTTTTTGTATTTAAAGTCGGAACCACGGTTTTTGCAGGACGGTCCATCGATCAAACGACAGACCGTAGTCAATGTCGTGGTTCCCCACATGAGCCACTATTTTGCAATTGTGGGACGACGGACCTAGACTATGGATCGTAGGTTGATCAATGGTCCGTGGATCATGGGCATCGACCAGTTTGATTGCATCCATGCAACAATTTTACCATCTACGAAGTAGGCACACATTAACTACGCATTTTACAACTTTACAATATCTAGAACATGGATTTTAATAAATTTATATGGTATTCTATCATCCCTAAGTCTTCAATCATGCAATTTATTCGTTCGAAACAAAGACATTGAAACCCTAAGTCAAGAATTTCAACTAGACATATAAGACCCATAATTCGATTCAATTAAGCAACACATTCACAAAACCGTAGTCCCAAGGGTATATTAGAACTAATTTTACAGATTTCAAACAAGAAATTTGCACCCAAGGTCAAGTTCAACTCCGTGATTTAAATTTAAAACAATGACAAGTTCAAAGTTTTTGAAATCGCTTACCTTAAAAGTAAATCGAAGTTGGTGAGTGTGTAAAGCAGTGAATTCCTTGTTCCCACACCTTGACACCGAACCCGAACCTTGATTCTTGTTGGAAAGGAGAGAATATGGAGTAAAAAGGTTTGGGCAGATTTTGGGAGAATTCGTTAGGAGTTTGGGAAAGTACAAATGGAAAGGGAGGATTATATGGAGGAGATAAGGGAGTTTAAAAGGAAATTTATTGGTGTCTTAACGGTTTGAAATGGTTGGGTAGAAGAGGGAAATAGGGGGTGTACTTTAAAATGAAGGGTTTTATTAAAAAGGCATCCGGGTCGGGTCATCTTTTAAACCTAGGTTGGATCGACGAAACCCAGTCGACGGTCCGTCATTCAATCGATGGTCCGTTGATGGGTTCCGTTGTTCTCCCTGACACTTAGTAACTTTCAGAAAACGTACTTGGGGTCTACGAATGCTATTCACAGTCAGTCGATTGAACGACGGACCGTCGATGGGACCCGTAGACCAGTGCACCGGTGAATGTTTTACCAGATTCTGTACCTGCACACATAGAAAATATTAGGCCATCCTTTTTACATTTTGTGGACTCTATTTGGACACGGACCCTATTCTACTCTACTCTAGACAACAGTGACACTCAAACAAAGAAATCTATCTAAACTACTAAAAATTTTAAAAAGAAAAATACTCAACTCTTTAGAAAAGAAAACTCCTATCGTTGGCTAGATTGTACATCTTGGGTTTCCTCCCAAGTAGCGCTTGATTTAACATCGCGGCACGACGCAGACACCTTGATTACTCAGACTTTATCAAGATCCTATTTCTATATCACCTCATTAACAATCTCAGATTTCCCAAAGTAGATCTTTATTCGCTGACCATTCACTTTGAACGTTGTTCCTTCCTTGTTCTCGAGTTCAACCGCTCCATGCGGAAATACTTGAGTTACCTTGAATGGCCTGGTCCACTTGGACTTGAGTTTGCCAGGAAACAAGCGCAACCTTGAGTTGAATAATAGCACCATATCTTCTAATAATGGTACTTCTTCATCTTCTCCTTGTATAAGGCTGAACTTGCATATGCTTTTGGGCGAAACGCATCAAGATCATTCATCTCATTCATTCTATGAATCGATGTGGCACCCCAATCCAAATCCATCTTCTTGAGTACCCCATCGCTTTGTGCTCTAGCTCTACAGGCAGATGACAAGACTTCCCATATACAAGTTGGTAAGGGGACATACCTATGGGAGTTTTTGAGTGCACTGCGATAGGACCATAGAGCATCATCAATCCTTCTTGACCAATCAGTTATGTTGCCATTTACAGTATTTTCTATGATTTGCTTTATCTCTCGATTTGATACTTTAACATGCCCACTCTACTGCGGATGATAAGGGGTTGCTACGCTGTGAAGAACACCATACTTCTCAAGAAATGCCTTGAACAACTTATTTCAAAAGTGAGAACCTCAATTGCTATTGATTGCACTTGCTATACCAAATCTGGAGAAGATATTCTTTTCAGGAATGCGGTGACACTCTTTCCTTCATTTTTTGAAAGCACAATTGCCTCCACCCATTTAGATACATAGTCAACCACCACCAGAATATACTTCATCCCATTCGAAATCATAAACGGGCCCATGAAGTCAAGACCCCAAACATCAAAAAGCTCAATCACCAGTATAGGGTTCATTGGTAGTTCTAGTTTCCTTGAAATTCCTCATTCACGCTGGCAGCGCGATCACAAGACTTGGCGAAATCATGAGCATCTTGGTGGATGGTAGACAAGTAATACCCACACTGCAGAATTTCATGGGCAGTTCAGATACCACTATGGTGCCCACCAACAGGCGATAAATGACACGCCTCTAGTATACTCACCATCTCAACCTCGGGCACACAGCGACGAATAATCCCATCAACACAAACACAAAACAAGTAAGGTTCTTCCAAAAAGAATTTCTTCACATCAAACATGAACTTTCTCCTTTGGTAGGATGTTAAATCTGACGGCACCAAATGACTTGCCAAATAGTTAGCAAAGTATGCGAACCAAGGGATAAGGTCATAAGAAGCAACCAATACCTTCTCATCAAGGAATGCATCATTAATCTGAACTCCATCATCAAGCTTGATCATAGATTCCTACTCTTATTGGAATAAGTGATCGGCAACCTGATTTTTGGTTCATTTCCTATCTTTCACCTCAAAGTCGAACTCTTGCAACAATTACACCCATAGAATCAATCTTTGTTTTGCATTCTTCTTAGCCATAAGTTACCTTAATGCAGAATGATCAGTATGCATAATCACCTTAGTCCCCAGTAAATAGGATCTAAACTTCTCAAATGCGAAAACCACGGCAAACAGTTCATGTTCAGTCACAGTGTAGTTCTTTTGAGCAACATTTAAAGATTTTCTCACACAGTAAATAGAATGACTTGTGCCCTAATACTACGACAAGCGCAACCCCACTTGCATTACACATCACTTCAAACTGTTGTCCCCAATCCGGTGAAATAGTTACAGATACCGATACCAGTTTCTTTTTCAACTCCCCAAATGCTCTCAGACAAGCATCATCAAACTCAAACATAGACTCCTTCTCGAGTAGATTACACAATGGGTGTGCAATTTTAGAGAAATCCTTTATGGACCTCCGGTAGAAATCTGCATGCCCAAAAAACTTCTAACACCCTTTACAGAGATGGGTGGTGAAAGTTTTTCTATTACCTCCACTTTAGCTATATCCACTTAAATACGTTTGTGTGAAATCCGATTACCCAGAACTATACCCTCTTTCACTATAAAGTAGTTTTTTTCCAGTTGAGCACAAGAATGCACTCCTCGCACCGTTTTAGCACCTCAGCCAAATGAGTCAAACAGTCATCAAACGCGTCATCAACTACCGAAAAGTCATCCATAAATACCTCTATCATGTCTTCTACCATATCAGAAAATATCGACATCATGTAACACTGAAAGGTCGCCGGAGCATTACACAACCCAAACTACATTCTCTTGAATGCAAAAGTACCATATGGACAAGTGAAAGTGGTCTTCTCTTGGTCTTCCGGAGCTATGGAGATCTCATTATAGCCCAAATACCCATCCTGAAAACAATACCAACCCTTTCATGCGAGACAGTCTAACATCTGATCCATGAAAGTCATTGGGAAGTGGCTTTTCTCAGTCCATGCATTAAACTTGCAGTAGTCCATACACACTCTCCAACCAGTTACCGGCCTCATTGGAACAAGCTCATTCTTAGCATTGGGAACCACCGTGATTCCTTCTTTCTTTGGCAAGCATTGAACTGGGCAAACCCAACTACTGTCAGCAATAGGATATATAACTCCAGCATCTAACCACTTAATGATCTCCTTTTTCACAACCTCTTGGATTGGGGGATTCAATCTCCTTTCATGCTCAATACTTGGCTTGTTGTCCAGCATGAGTTGAATTTTATGAGAACAAATGCCCGGTGGGATCCCAATAATGTCCGCAATAGTACATCCGATAGCCTTTTTAAACCCCTTCAATACTGGTATCAAAGCCTCTATTTGCGCTTCACTCAAGTCTCCAACAATAATAACATGCAAAGTGTTGTTCTGGCCCAAAAATACATACCTCAAGTGAGATGGAAGAACCTTAATTTCCAACTTCGGAGGCTCATCAACTGATGGTTTTGCTGGTGGAGTGTCTCGATTCTTCATGTCTAATTCCAACGGCTTTGGTTTGAAACGAAATTGAAACCCATCAAGTGCAGCAGCTAGCTCATCATAATCATTAATACCATCAATGTCATAATTCATTATCATAGTTGCTAGTGCCTCAACACCTAACCTCTCTTCAATGGACACTTTTGATTGTTGCTCCAAAGTATGATTGACCATTGACACAGACTTAAGATCACTTTTATGATTCTTAAACCGAAAGGTGTTAAAAGTTACCTTCTCATTGTTTAACTGAAACTTCATATGCCCTCTCTCCATATCAACCAACGCATGCCCAGTAGTAAGAATTGGTCTCCCTAAGATGATCGGGACCTCAAAATCAACCTCGCAATCTAGTATCACAAAGTCCACTAGAAAGATGAATGACTCAACTTTCACAAGGACATCTTGGAGCACTCTAATAGGCCTCTTCACAGTTTTATCAACCATAAGTAAATGCATCGAATTCGGCATTGGAGCTCCTAAACCCAACTTTTTGTAGATCGACAATGGCATCAAGTTAATGCTGGCACCTAAGTCACACAATGCTTTCAGCATACCAATAGTACAAGGAATAGTGAAAGCTCCAGGATCTTCTTTCTTCTGCACAAGTGACCTAGTAGCAATAGCACTACAATGTTGCAACTTTTCTTCATTCTCAAAACTGACAGCCCTTTTTTTGATCACCGAGTCTTTCATGAACTTCGCATACCCAGGCATTTGCTCCAAAGCTTCTATCAACAGGACATGTATGCACAATTGTTGCAACATAGCGATGAACCTGTGATATTTACCCTCTTCAGTCTATTTCACCAACTTTTGTGGGAAGGGAAGTGGAGGTCTAGGCATGGGAACAACTTTTTGGGTCACTTCATCTTCCTTTTCTGCATCAAATTTTGGATCCTCAGTAACCTCAACTTCATCCTCATCCTTTTCTATCACTCTTTCCACTTCAGTTGGCATGGGAGGATCTATAGTCTATTTTCCTTCGCGTGTAGTGACTTCCATTCAATGACCATCATTTTTCAGATTTTGGATGATGTTGCTAGGAAGTGTTCCTGGCTGACGTTGTTTTGCCGTCGCGGACAACTGACTAAACTGTTGCTCAAGTTGCTTGATCGATACTGCATGGGCGTCAACTTTCTGACCAATTCCAGCTAAATCGTTACGCATCTCCTTCACATTGTCATTTGTCGCATCAAATCTTTTCATCATCTTCTACATCATATCTTCAATATGAGTCATACTTGTACCCACCTCTCTATTACCAGGTGGAACATAGGACCCCCTCTTCTCATTCTTGTTGCCATAGTTGTTCCGGTTGTAGTTTTTACCACGGTTGAAGTTCCCATCCCGGATATAGTTTCTATCACGGTTGTAGTTACCATAGTTCTGACCTTGGTTTCCTTGACCTTGGTGCCAATTATCCGAGTTGGAACCTTGGGCGTTGGTTTGGAAACACCCCCTCTAATCATTCACCAAATTTGTATCTTACTCATAGTAGTACTCTTCCACTAGCGGTGGTGGAGCTGTAGGTTGATAAGTTACCACATTCACTTTCTCTGCACTTCAACTCACATGCTTTAATACCAAGCCAATTTTTGTCCTCATTTGGGCCATCTCTTCACTAATATCATCATTTGATTGACTTACTTTAGTTTGGACAAAAAACGTGCTTCTACCAATATTTGCCTTTCTAGTGCTCCATTCTTTATTGTTCTTGGATATCCTCTCAAGTTTTTCACTAATCTCCTCAAAGGTGCACTACCCATAAGATCCTCCAGCAATAGTATCTAGCACAAACTTTCATTGTCATCCTGTCCTCTGTAGAAGTACTCCTTTGGTGACTAATCATCTATATGGTTGTTCGGCACACTCCTCATGAATCCAGTGAATCTATCCCACGAACTACTTACTGACTCTCTAGGTAGTGCCACGATTTTATTTAGTTTATCCTTGAAATTTAACTTCTTGGACACCGGAAAATACCTCGCCATGAACACCTTGTGCAGTTGGTCCATGTATATATTAAATTGTATGGTAGCTCAGAAAACCACATAGCAGCATCACCTGTCAACCAAAGTTGGAATACTCTCAAACCTATAATGTCCATGTCAAAGTCTGGTCGTCCCACACTACTCATACAGACACTCGTCAATTTAGCCATGTGAGCATATGGATCTTCAGAAGGTAACCCAGCGAACAACCCTCTTGTTGTAAGCATTTGCATAAGACTGTTGGTCACCACAAATTAAAGTCCCTGATGTGGTTGAGGTAGAACAATAGCACTTGTTGATTCAACCGACTCATAGTCAACCCTGTAGTTATCACGAACTCTCGGTGCTGGCTAGTTTTGCACCCATTCTGTATTTTCGATTAGATGACCACCCAGAACTTGACCGGGCACATTCACAACTCTAGGAGGTCGAACAGCAGCTCCATCCCCTTGACCCTCTCCAATGGGATCATTTTGTACCTCAATAGTTACTCCTCTTCCAACCATTCTTCTCAAAGTTCTCCTTAATTCTGGATCGTAGGGCGACAGGGGATTTCCTTCACTCTGTGTACTTGGCACATACTAGAGGTAAGACCTATAGAAAATAAAAACGAAACAAAAACATAGAATCAGGAAATACTTGACTAAAGTTCAATAATGAAGTTTGTTAAATCTAAAAGCTGAATTCCCCAGCAGCGGCGTCAAAATTTGATACGCCCAAATTACACCTCCCGAAAGAAGTATAAGTAGTTGTTCCCAAATCAAGAACCTAGCTTTCATGTTAGGGTCGATCCCACGAGGAATATGGTTTAGAATTAAGCTAACTCATAATTATCTACGTTTAGTCAAACTATTTCTGAGAAAGTAACAAAAGGGGGGATTTGTAAATAAAATAACAGATTGTCGATTTGTATCACTACATAACAAGTAAACAAGATTTGCAGTCTGAGATATCAATATGAGATAGAAACTAGGGTGTAAGTGTTCCCCATAAGCGCTCAACGTAGTATTCCTAATAATAGTAACTCTATCCTAGTGTTTGACATGCAAGGTTGGTAAGTTGGGTATCCCTAAGAGATTGGTCCTCCAAGTAGGGAATTTCACCATGAAACTTTGTACATCTACGGGTGTGCTTTACTAACCCTTACTTTTAACCCCATATTAGCTCTCACGTCAACTGATTAATGTATTAACCCTCGTTTCAATTGACTAAGGTTAAGCTATTAGATAACAACAAATCCTTAACTAAATCTCTGTTGTTTAATCATTTTCTCATTCATTACCTCCTAGGTCCGGTAAGTAGGAACGGGGCGAGTTATAACGTTGGCTTTCGTTAAAAAGCATTTTAAACGAAAGGATGAATAATACATGCATAAACACTATTCAAGAATTACTTAATTATTAGTCTCACTTTGTTAATTGCTCATGGTTCCAACAACCCTAGTTGTGGATTTAGCTACTCATGCTTGAGAATTCACAATTAATATTATTGTTAATAGAAAGAATCATGAACTTACAATCAGAGTAGATGAATACCGAAATCTTGAATTGATAATCAAAAGGGAATTTCATAAATGATCTTCCAGAATTAAAATTGCTCAAGTTTTGCAAAATGGCTAACCTCTAAAAACTAAATTACAACTTGTTTTTATAGTAGACAAGTCCTAAGCAAAGTAGGAAAACGAAACAAGGAAAATATGGCTCAGACACGATTTTGATCGACGGACCGTGGATCAACCTTCGGTCTGTGGTTCACCTCCGTGGCTCTGCACTTCATGAAAATTTCAGGCTCTTCAAACGACGGTTGCCACCTACGGTCCGTGGATTGGACTACGGTCCGTCCTCTTCCTCTGTGGTTCAAGTATTGGAACTCAACTCTCTGATCAAAATGACAGTTGTGCAGGAATGTCTTTCATTCATTCTACAGGGCGTCGTTTGCCTCTGTGGTTCCACACTTAGTAAGACTTCCTTGAACTCACATCCACGCCTCCCCACTTATGGCCTGTCACTTGAACGATGGTCCGTGGTTGGGCTCCGTCGACTGCTACTTCTGCCACTTCAGTTCTTTTCTCTCTCAACCACTTCCAAACCTATTTCCTGCAAAGATTACATAAAAACCATCATATCTAATAAAAAATGCCCAAGACTCACACAACTTCAAGTGAATTACATCAAAAATACCGTAAAATCACGGTATATCAGTCGTGACAATTTTCCTCTATTGCTTTGCCTTTGACAGCATTGACTCAAAAAGGTAAAATTTCTATTATCGGATACTTGTGACAAGAGTTTCTAAGGGTTGAAGGATAGAGTCACTTCGCCTCTTATTTTTATGTTATTGGAAATATTAGATGGTTTTTTTTGTTTAATATGATACTTCATGGATCGGTCTTTGTTTTGTTTTGATGCAACATGGGAAAGTCATTTCTTATGCTTCAATGCAATTGAAAGTGCATGAAAAGAATTATCCGACTCGTAATTTGGAGTAAGCGGTGATAATGTTTGCTCTAATGATTTGGAGACACTACTTGTATGGTGTTCATGTAGATGTGTTCACCAATCACAAGAGTTTAAAATATGTTTTTACTCAGAAGGATTTGAATTTTTGCCAAAGATGGTGGCTTGAGTTGTTAAAGGATTACGACGTGAGTGTTCTATATCATCCCGGAATGGCAAATATGTTTACGGATGCTCATAATCGATTATCAATGGGTAGTGTTGCTCATATTGAGGATGATAAGAAGGAGTTAGTTTGCGATGATCTTAGATTGCCCCGATTGGGTGTTAGGCTGGTTTATTCAAACCAGGGTGGTGTTGTAATTAATAATAGTTCAGAATTATCATTTGTATTGAATGTGAAGGCTAAGAAAGATCTTCATTTTATTATGGTTGAGTTGAAGAATTATGTTTCCTAAAAAGCCACTAAGGCTTTCTCTCTAGAGGGAGTTGGTGTCCTTTGATACTAAGGTCGGTTATGTGTCCGAATGTTGATGAGTTGAAGAGTCAAATTCTAACAAAAGCTCACACCACTCGGTATTCTATTCACCCAAAAGCTACCAAGATGTACCATGATTTATGCAAAGTCTATTAGTGGAATGGGATGAAGAAGGATATTACGGAATTTGTGGTTAAATGCACAAATTTTCAAAAAGTAAAACTTGAGCATTAGAAACAAAGTGGTTTGGCTCCAAACATTATATTCGCTTCATGGAAGTGGGAAGATTTGAACATGGACTTCGTAATGGGTTTACCCTACACTCGTCGATAATTTGTCTCGATTTTGGTCATAATGGACCGAACGATGAAATGTACTCACTTTCTTCCCGTGAAGACTTTATTCCCATAGCAAGATTACGAAATGTTTTATATTTAGGATATTGTAAGGTTGTATGGAGTTCAATTGTCCATCATCTCCGATCGAGGTACTCAATTTACCTCTCAGATTTGGAAGTCATTCAAGAAACATCCTGGAAACAAGTAAAACATAGCATGGCTTTTCTTTCTCAATCTACTTTATAGGACGAACGTACTATTTAGACTTTGGAAGACATGTTAAGAGCTTGTATGATTGACTTATGGGAAATCGGGATGATCATTCTCTTTTGATCGAGTTTTCATATAACAATAGCTATCACTTTAGCATTGGGATGGCATCATTTGAGGCTATCTATGGTACGAGGTATAAGTCTCTTATTGGTTGGTTTGAAGTTGATAAGGTCACTTTGATAGGGCTCGAGTTCATGCATTAGGCTATGGAAAGGGTTCGACTTATGCATGAGAGATTGAAAATGGTTAAAAGTTGACAAAAGTCTTATTTCGATAGAATTTTATGATGATGATTGGGTCTACTTGAAAATTTTACCTATGAAGGGTGTTATGAGATTCGGAAAGAAAGGGAAGCTTATTCGCCAATACGTGGGCATATCAGATTTTGAGGCGTATTGGAAAGGTTGCTTACAAACTTGAGTTGCCTAATGATTTAGCATTGGTTCATCCGATATTCCATCTCTCTTTATTAAAAAAGTGTGTTGGAGATCTGACGTTCATTGTACCTTTGAAATGTTTGGGGTTAAAGAAAATCTTTCTTATGAAAAGGTCCTCGTTGAGATTTTAGACCGACAAGTTCGGAAGTTGAGATACAAAAGAGGTTGTTTCCGTGAAGGTTCTTTGGAGAAATTAATTAGTTGAGGGTGAAACTTGGGAAGCCGAAGGTGATAAGATGTCCCAATATCCCCATCTTTTTCCCTCCGCTCCTACTCTAGCTTGAGATGTTAGTTCCTCATGGTTCATTTCTTTCAGAATCATATGTTTTAGTCATTGTCATGTTTCCATATGCATGTATGTTCATGAAAACTTGATTTTTATGTTATGATTTAGCTTGGAGTGATTTTCTATGTTTATGTGCATTTTGGTGAAATTTGCATTCATGTTGGGCCGTTAGTTTCTCCTACTCTATTCATGCTTGATTTAGTCCCACTCGAGGATTAAAGTTCTCAAGGAGGAGATATTGTAACACCTCGAAAATGAAAAGTTGCATTGTCGATTACCAGTCAAAGTTTACGGGTCCTGTTTATGGATGTAGATGGTTTTATGGTCTATAGAAGGGAGTCGTAAAGATTTTCTTGACGATTTCATGATTTTGGGTCTCTGAACTTTTCCTACGGACCAACAAGATGGTACGTAGAAAGTTCTACAGCCTGTTGGAATTGGTCGTAAAATGAGTTGCACACGTAGTTAAAAATATGTTTTGCTTTTGGGTCTACGAAGGGTTATATAGGTTGTTGATGTTTTGACACGTCGTAGACCTGTCTCATGGATGTTGATCTCAGATTCGAAATGATTTTTGTTCATAGGTTCTACGGTTGGGTCTACAGTCTATGGAATCATAGATGTACCATAGAGTGGTCTTGTGGAAACGATTCAGAATTTTAAATCCCTAGTATCTCATTCTACGAGTGACAAGTACGGTCCATATATTTTTATAGGGATTGTAGGTCAGCCCATAGGTCTCCTCTAGTAGTTTAAGTTAGGGGAGTTAGGGTCTTCTCCTACCCTTTTAAACTCATAGTTCAGTCACATTGTGGTTTATTTAGTCTTTATGTGAGGTTTAGGGTGTTGGAGCTTTTGAACCTTGAATAGACAGTTTTGACCAAAAGTTTGAGAAGATGACCACAGAATCAAATTTTGAAAATTCCATAACTCTAAAAGGGTCATTTTACGCTAGTAGCATAGTCGGCGCAACTCCCAAGGGTTTCACTGTGAGCCTGTGTGATTAGGTATTTTACCTTTCAAGTTGTGGCCTAAGTTTAACTTTAGTCAACATTCTAAGTAAACGAGCTCAGATGAGAATTCCTTCAGTGCGATTAGATCTGGGATGTTGTGTTTAGTCTAGAACGACCCTTTGTTTAGATATCGAGGCCTCAAGGCTAATTCTTATCCCCCTTGTAGATTTTGGCTTAAAACAGAGTTTGGGTGGTGTCACGACCCAGGGGTACCCCCTAGATGTAACATGGTGCATAGAACCTAGAAGGATCCCATACAAGCCACTGAGCTTTCATAACATAAGAAATAGAACAATAAGAGTAAAACAATAGTCCAAGTCCAATAGTTTTTTTTATAAAGAAAAGCGGAAGTCTAAAACACTTGTCTCAATATAGCCATCTAGTGCAATATAATGAAATTGGGCCTAGCCCATACATCATGTACAAAAAAGAGATAAGGGGGTGACCGAGGCAGACATTGGCCGCCTACGTATCTCATTCTTGAGAATTCAGGTCAGACGTAGTTCATTACAAGAGATAATTTTCTAACTACAAAACATAAGATGATTACAGAAAAATGATATGATTACCAGGAAAGAAATAAAATAAACTATGAATCTTCAAATATAGTAGCTCTTGATAGCATCGACGTCGATTGGAAACTTGAGATGAATGTCAATGCTCAACTACGACATGTCATCAAACAACTGTATCGATGTATTGTCTAAGAAAACTGTTGAGTTATCTTTTCCGAGCTTCTCTCAGATGTACCTGATTCTGACTTCTTGGACATATTCATCATTTTCTTGATTAACAACTTTTTTCTCATCCAAATTCTTGAGTAACAACTTCTGTCTCATCCAAATTCGACTTATCCTGGTTCTTGAACTGTTTTAAATCTTTGAAAATGTGTTCGAATATCATGATCTCCTCGTCATTCTCTTCAAACTCATCTTCATCTACCTCATTTTGTTCATTCAGCTTGTAACATGACATGATATTGACAAGTTTAACGAAAAAATATTTTTACTGATACAATAACAAAGTATGTTAGATAGCAGAATTAAAACAAGTAAAATAATTTTTCACGATAGAAGAGGCTTTCATTGAAAATAAGGAAATACGATCTTTGGCCATGACCATGGGTCATTTTGCCTTTTTAAAAACATTACGAGGGAAATTAAAACATAATTAGTTAAAATGACATAAAAGGTGGGTTTCGGACCTCATTCGGACTACTGCCGATTTCAGAAACAACATAAGATTCATCTTTTTCTATCAAAATGAGCGAGCGATCGGGAGCAGAGTTGAAGTCTAATTAACAACTTTATCCATTGGCTCGGAGTCTCCTAAACTTGATGTCTCGATCAATTCTTCCATGTAACACCCCGAAAACTAGTAGGCTAAACTAGAGCTAAACGAGAGGGTTAACGTCAAGAAATAAGGGGTAAGGCCAAGGGCCAAGGCTGCCAGAGCCTTGCCAAGGCACTACCTCATGACCACGAGGGCCTTCACGAAAAGTGGTGGTCACCAGGAGTCGTGGTGCCACTCGTGGAGGTGGAGGCAGTAGCCTCCTTAGGCTTCCCCAGAAGTGGCCCCTCCACACGAGATACTTCATGGCTCGTGAAGCCTTAGATGGTTCGTGGGAGTGGTCGTGAACATGCCTTGGTGAATTAGGGTTGAGGGTTGAGTGAGGGTGTCTTAGCCACTGCCTCAAGGCCCACGAGAGGGACCACAGCTCGTGGCTTACACCACGGCTTGTGGAGTCCCTCGTGAAGATGACTTGGGCTTGTGGGCTAAAGGCACAAGATGCCAAGCCACTGCCTCAAGACCACGGATGGGACCACGGCTCGTGGAGCCCAACATGGCCCCTGGCAGCCCACTTAAAGTGAGGGGTGTTTTGGGTATTTCCTTTTTTAAGCCCTATCAAAGTGAAGTCATTTTACCTTATTTTTATACACCTCTATAAGTAATTTTAAGTCAAAATACACCCATTCACCTCATTATTTCCCAAAAACTCAAATCAAAACCCAAAGAGTTCATCTTCTCCAAATATTCACTCTCTAGAACTTCAAGGAAGAAGAAGACGAAGGAAATTCGAGCTAGGGTTCAATAAGCTAGGTTTTCTACTCAAAATCCTTGGATTCCATTGCTAAGTTATGGTAGCTCTTCATCCATTGATAGAATTCATCCATGGAGTCCCTCCAAATTCAATTTCAAAACTAGTGATTTTTCCAAAAGTTAGGGTTTGACTTCAATCTCATGGGTTCCTTTCAAAAGTGTTTCTAATGATTGATTTATTATATATTATGTATCAATTGTGGATTTCCTATGGTTTTTATGTTGAATTCCCCAAGAACCCATGAAACCCCCAAATTACTCAATTATGATCTTGAGATGTGGGTTCGTTGATTATAGAAGGATGTTATGAGATTATGCATGTAGTGATTGGGCTATTTGAATGATGATTATATCCATGTCTAATGTAGTAATTATAGATATGTTGATTGAATATGATCTATGGTCCTTGAAGGACAAAGTATGAGAATTATGCATTATTATGAGATTTATGGATATGCTTTATGAACACTTTGAGAGTAAAGTGATTGTGATTATGATCTTGTTGTGTGTTGTTGAAAGGTTATATTCTCATTTACACACCTGCGTATGAACATGATATGATGTGAAAGGTTTTCTCACAATATGATCATTCTAAGGTTGAAAGGCTATTCTCACCTATTGAATCTATGAGCTATCTTATGAATTATGTTGGATTGAGTATTAAAACATTCTTCCATAAATATAAACTTAAGTCAAGACTTAATATGAACTCAATGGGAATTATTCTTAGCACCGAGTGGATATTGAATATGAGATTGAAGCTTTTACGCTAGTTGATTCCAGCTTTCCAAATGGGTTCCTTCTACTCTAGTTGAGTCCGGGTTCCCAAATTATGTATCTCATGAGATGGAAACCTTCTACCACAGTCGAGTCGGGTTTCTAGTGGCAATATCCTTATCCCATAAACTATGTGCCCCCATATGTCTTTAGCTAGTGGATCCACCTAAAAGCTAACAAACCATGGTCTTACCTTAGGCAAGTAGGACAACCATTTTGAGTGTGGGTAACACCAGATTCCATGTTTAGCTCACATGGTCTATGTCGGTTAAGGCTTATTCTCACTATGACAAAATACGAACAAGAACATGAATTATGAACTATGGCTACTCAAGAAGCTTTGCTTAGTATGGGTAGGATTATGGGATCTTATTCATGCATTCCACAAGAAGAATTTGAGGGTACTTATGGTATGTCTCTCCATTGATATGATGATCTATGTAATGAATATGCTTATGAATTATAGTTCTCCATTATCTTCAAAATGATGCTTTAACTTAGTAAATTGCATGCATTCAACTAAAATATCCTTTTTGCATGTTTTCAAGCTTTTTATGCATGGCTATCATACTTACTGTATTTTTGTACTAACCCATATTTTCCTACATTTTCCCTAAGTGTAGGGTCCGGTTCTTAAGGTGATCTCTATTTGGTTCAAGCTTGGATTCGACTATTCTCCTTCCTTGTGGTGAGTCCTCATGATTCGAGGACGGACGACATCTTTGTAGTTTTTTTTCTTGTATTTGACTTTCGGACTATGTTGTATGGGTTGTGACCCTATTTGATTCGACTATTGTAATAGATGGCTAATTGAGACAAGTCTTGACTTCTGCTTTCCTCTAAGATTTTTTTTTACTTAAATGTGTTTTACTCTTTATTGTTCTATGCTTATGTTATGATATGCTAAGTGGCTTACATGGAGCCTTTAGGGGTTCTACGTACCTTGTTACATCTAGGGGGTACCCCTGGGTCGTGACATTCCATCCCAACATAAACTTCCTTATAAAAATCCCCAATTCCTTCTCCAAGACCGTCATCATTGGCATATTCCTCTACCAAAAAGGATTAATACAAATGAGGAAAACCTTTGGTTGAACACGATTAATCCCCTTATTGTTTTGACCCTCTCTCGGTACTAAAGCAAAAGCTTGATGGGGTGTCATAACCACAAATTTTGGACTTCTCAATTATGCTCAATGAAGCCAGAACTTTCTCAAGGTTGCCCACACACCAATCTTCTTAGACCTCGATCATGTTAATAGTGAATCCCCCACGATTCGGCAGAGGATTACTGTTGATGTTGGGTGCGGCGGTCTGGAGAGTGACCATTTTTTGGCCGATCAAGTCGTCGATCATGTGCTTTAAATTAATATAGTCTTCCATATCATGCCCAACAGTGTTGGAATGATACGCACACCTTCGATCTGATCGGTAAAATCTGGAGCTAGTAAACTAGCTTGGGCTCGATCGGATGAATAATACCTGTGGCCGTCAATCTCTCAAACAACTTTGTCCGACTTTTAATGAGAGGAGTAAAATTTTGAGCAGCTTTTTTCTCAAAACGTGGACGAGGGGGATCATAACTGGCTTGCTGAGGGGGAGGTACTTGGCGATAATTCGGAGTATTTTGGCGGAGAGGTGCTTGAAACTTTGGGTTAATCATGTTAATAGTGAATCATCCATGATTTGACAGTGAATCACCATTGGCACTGGAAGTGACAGCTTGAAGAGTGACAATTCTTTGATTAATCAATTCCTGAATTTTATGCTTCAAATTGATGCAATCCTCAGTGGTATGTCCAACACCTCTTGAATGGTTAGTACAATGAAGATCGGGCCTATAAATTATGGAATTGACATTGACATTTTTTTATTCAATTGTTTGTATCAGACCAGCTGCTTTCAATCTCTCAAGAAATTGGGTTCAACTTTCAACGAAAGGAGTAAAGACTCGAGATGGTTTCTTCAAAAATTTATGATAAGAAATATTGTAATTACTTCGTGAAGGTTGAGGTACTTGACGATAATTTGGAGGATTTTGGGGAGTAGGTGCTGGTGTTAGCAAATTTTGGTATTGTGGAGTTTGGTAACTAAGAGGGGAATTTTGGTAATTTGACAATGAGATTTGGTAACTTGATTGAACATTTGGGTAATTTGATAATGGAGCTTGGTAATTTGGATAATTTGGTGGTTGAGCTTGGTAATTTGGATAATTTGGTGGTGGAGCTTGGTAAGTTGGTTGGATGGGGTAACGATTTTGCGGAGCTAAAGGGTGGATTTTGAATGGTGAAGGCTTTCGAACATTTAGACCGGCATGCCTCTTTCATTTTTGGCTTGATTCAAATGAGATAGAGGAAACATCTTCCCTTTTCCTCCTCAATGGTCCCGAGGATTCATCTTGGGGAGTCATTCATATGATTTTTCTAGTCTTTTGACCGTCTTCAATAGCTTCACCAATTTTGACTATCTCACTGAACATTCCCCTAAAAATGAGCAACATCCTATGGTAGTACTCTGGCTCTTGAATGCGCACAAAGACTTCAATAATTTCTTTCTCGATCATGGGAGGCATAACCCTTGCAGCCTCTCTTCTCTAATGGTAGGCATACTCTCGATAGCTTTCAGTAGAATTCTGTTTGATTTTCTCCAAAGAGTATCGATCAGGAATGAATTCTACATTATAACCAAACCTTTCAATGAAGTCTTTAGCTAAAGCATCCCAACTTGGCCACTACTTGAGTTCTTTAGAAATAAACCATTCTAAAGCTTCTCCTTTTAGACTTCGACTAAAGAGTCACAATAACAAAGCTTCATCTTTCCCTACTCCCACAAGTTGGTCACAATAAGCCCTCCAATGAGTCAAAGGATTTTCAACTCCACTAAAAGTGTCAAATTTTGGTTTTTTAAAACCATCTGGAAGCTCCAAATGTGGATGAATGCACAAATCTTCATAATTCAACCGCACAATGTCTTGGGTGTATTGAAAGTTCTTCATTGCATTCATAACTTCCTCTCTGATGCATTGCTTAGCCTTTCCTTTTATGACGTTCCACTCCTTCTCCTTCTTCTCATAATGATCGAGTTCAAAATGTGTCGTCGAGGGAGGGTATGATTTAGGCGATATTGGAAGATGAAATGCAATTTTTAGAGGTATGGATTGAGTAGCAGGTGCGCCTTGAACAATTTGAGTAGGGATATGACGAACGGGAGGAAAATTCTGGAGAATGTTGGTGTTTGGATTTTGAGGAGTAGGTAACTTTTGGTGTGAGGAGCTAGCATGATGTGGGTTAGAGGTGGTTAAGTCAATGGTGGGAGGTTTTGGAATTATAGAGGTGGTTGAATTGCTTGTTAAACGTTCAAATATTGGATCCGAAGTAGGAAAATGGAGTGGAGGCCTTCCATTGTCGGGAGTAGGAGTGTTTGCAACAATAGCCAGATTTGTCAAATCTCGGGTTTTATCCATTTCAGCAATCTGTTGGAATAATTGTGCAATGAACTTGTTCTGTTCGGTAATGACACAGTAATTTCGGTCAAATCAGTGTTTTCAGAATTTTCAACCACTTTTTCTTTGCCTTTTGACAAACATTGGTGGGAGAAAGAATCTTTGGGGTCCTTAGACCTTGTGAAGTATGGATGTTTTGCAATTTTCTCAACACATATCAGTTTTGAGTACCTAACAAAGAAAATAATTCAAAAGATAAATGTATTAGTCTGTGTCGATGATAAATAATACAAAATATCACACATAAGAGTTGCTCCATTTGAAAATAAACTAGCCCACATATAGAGAAATGACTAAATAGACAAGAATTTGTCTATTTGAATCTGGGATTAATGAATAAGGAAGGTTGACTTGCGTTGAGCTAAGGTCTTCTTGATGTATCTCTCGGCATCTGTTGATGTGAACTCAATGTTTCCTTGTAGAACGAAGGGGGAAAATAAAATTTTAAAAGGATAGGTGTCGAGCCTTGAAAGACTACCTACGTATCTAAAAATGAGAAATCAGGCCCTAAGTAGTACAAATAACTTGAATTTCTTTTCGATTTGGGACAGTGAGTCTTATCTGATATGAGAGAGTAAGATTTGAGAAATAAAGTTTGAATTTTGTTGAGAAACTAAAAACTCAAAGAGTATTTGGACGCACTTGTGACAGTGACTTGATATTTGTGCTAAAAGGGTTCTAGAAAATATATTTGTTTTGAGAATGAGTAGTGATCAGTCTGAGATTTCGACTCATTTAGGGCTTTCTTTTGGTAGTATAAGTGTCCTCAAATGCCAAATTTATGCCCTAAACTGATATTAAAGTGTTGATTTGCAGCATTACAGGCTAAAGAGAAAGGCAAGGACACTACCGGACAAAAAGGAACTAACAAGCTGAAGAAGTAAAGAAAAGCAATCCTGGTGATCGCCAAGACGACTCGGTGAACTGCCGAGTGGCTCTTTAGCTCGCCCAAAGTTCCAACATACAAGACTTGAGTAAAAACCAAGTTGGTGACAGAATTGGGGATGATTGTAGTTATTGGATTGATATGGTTTTAGCTCGAAAGAGTAAATCCTAAATCCAATTCTACCTATCTAACTCGAGAGAGTGGATGAATTAAGGTGTGGGCTGTTCTTATTTTCTAAGCTAGTTGATGTTCGAAAGAAATCACTTGATTCGGGATAGTTGTTCAAGAAAAAACTATTTTACTTATAGTCTAGCCTACCCACTGATATTTAACTATTTGTTAGAAATTTCAATTACCCGTACAGTGAAATTTTCCTTCAATCGATCACATCCCGAGAATTCCTCTCTATATTGTTGTTTACTCTATTTTCGTTGTGTTTTTAGCTGATAATTGACAATTCAAACCCCCCATCTGATATTTGTTGTCACCCTTTTAAATTTTTTATATGTTTTCGATAATATATATTCCTATAACCAATTAGACCACATTTGTACTTCATAACTGAATCTGAACAATTGTACCACTCCCTGTGGGTTCGACCCCAACTCTTAGTTGGGTTTTATACTGAATAACGATCGTCTTTACATATAGAATTGGAAGAGGTGTAATTTGAGCGTTAATCAAAAATGGTGTCGCTGTCGCGGAGTGGTGTTTAGAATTCTATTACTGAAGTTTAAATTATGATTTTCTTGTGTTGTAGTTTAATCGACTTACCTTGTTTTGTGTTTGTGTTGGTTGTGTTTGAACAGAGGAAGAAATGAGTGTGAACGGGAGTAATGGTAGCCAAATTGGCTACCAAGATGACATCGGTAACATGAATGATGTCAATGACACTCAAGTTGCTGGTTTAGATGAATCTTAAATGGGTGTCCTCGTCGTGCCACGACATTAAATAAGGCGCTTCTTGGGAGGCAACCAAAGTGTTTAAGTTTTTAATATTGTTGTTTGAATAATGGATGTTGAATGTGCAGGTTGAAAAGTTGAGATTTAGGGAAAATGGGCAGTTAAGCGAGCTAAAAGTCCAGTCGGCGTCTCGCCGAACAGGTCGGCGAGCCCGACTTAGACCACCATTTGAACCACCCATCTTGGTGGAGGTTCTGTAAAATTCACCGAGCCAAAGTGCTACTCGGCGCATCACCGAGTAGGTCAGTGACGTAAGCTGAAGAGTTATTAAGGCCAAATCATTTTAAATTCAAAATTATCCCTCATTTCATACTTTTCGACTTCCAAACTTTCACAACCGCATAGTTTCTTAATTTTGTACTAGTTTACCTGCTTTTGTTTGGGATCAATAACTCGGGGAGGTTTTTGGATTCGTTGCTAGCCTAGCTTTTCAAATTCTCTACATCTGATGTTGGTTTTCTGAAACCTGCTTTACAATTGATTGTAATCGAATGCATGATCCTTTTGTAGTTGTTATCTGTGCTTGGTGTTGCTTTGTTTATAGTGTGATGGTTCATTTGCCCGTATTTAGTTGAAATCGTGATTAACTAGTCGTAAATTGTGAAATCCCGTGCTTTTGTGTGATAAATCGATTGGGTTGTGTTGGATGTCTAGTGGGTCTAGTGTGGGTGAAGTTTGAGTAACCCCAAATTGTGCAAATTGTCGGATTTTGCTATGTGGTTTTGATCCATTGTTCTTGTCCATTGTTTTTAATGTGCAAATGGTTTTGAACTGATTCTAAAACTTTTGTCACCTCTCAATGTGTGTGAATGTGGTTGTTCTCTTACAAATTTGAGTGTTGGTTGTGGTCAATACCGATGACTTGAATTGTGCTCTCAATTGAACGACATGAGTGTACAGCTACGATGAGGCAAACTAAGTTACATAGGCAATATGTGAACTTTTAGCATCTCATTGTGACTAGCCGGTTATTGAGTTGATATCTTGTAATGATCATAGCACGCTAACTAGAAAGTGTGGAGTCTTGTTTGATAATTGTATCAATGCCTTGTGTGGTGATGTCGTATTGAACATTGTGCTTGATGACACCTAGAATTTTCCCCGTTGGTCCGGTTGATTGAGTGAGGCAAGCAATAGAGATGATCTTAGGGAAAACTTTTTGAAGAGTGAACAAATTTGACAACATACCTCTTTGTGGCCAACCTTCTGAGAAGTGTGAACCTTGCTTGGCCCCTTTTGAGCCTAACCTTTTCATGGAAGAAACTTGACCAATTGTGAACTCTTTTCACCCCTTCCCCCGTAACTTTCATGAAGTATGGTTTGTTTGAATAGCCAACTAAGGCCAAAAGCCTAAGTTGGGTGTATGGTAAAAAAGAAGGAGAATCAATAAGTGTGAAAAATTCCCCCGAAATGGATTGTTTGGAAAATAATGGAACCCCTCCATATATATAAAAAAAAAAGAGAAAAAGAAATAAAGAAGAAGAAATAAAAGAAAAAGACTGAAAACCAGAAAAAGTTGTGAAAATAGCTAAAGAAATGGGCTATCCGGTGATTCATGTCTAATTGAATAATGGGGTGGATTATGATCATGTTTGAATGAGAAAGAGGAGGAGAAATTGATTTTCAAGTCATACTTCATGAAGGTAGGAACCACTAAGCCTAAAGTGTTGAGAGATTTTGTGTGAATATGGAATCATCTTTGTTGTGAGGGCATTTGAATACCTTCGTTGAACTTGAACTTGCATTTGAAGCAAGCATTGTGAGCTTGAGTACACTTGATGATGGTGAGTGACAATTTGAAACTTTGAGTGCACAATTGATCATTGCATGAGTAGTTTGAACCTTGTTGTGTGCATTTATGTTGATTCTTATGCAGCACTGTTTGTAGACATCCTTGTTGAACTGATTAATCTTGAGTTTCACTTGAAGACAAGCAAAAGTTTATGTTGGGGGTTTTGATGAGTCCGAGATTTCGACTCATTTAGGGGTTTGTTTTGGTATTATAAGTGTCCTCAAATGCCTAATTTATTTCCTAAACTGATGTTAAAGTGTTGATTTGCAGCATTACAGGCTAAAGATCAAGTTAAGGATACTACCGGATAAAAAAGAACTAACAAGTTGAAGAAGTGAAGAAAAGTGATCCTGGTGATCGCCAAGACCACTCGGTGAACCGCCGAGTGGCTCTTTATATCACCTAAAGTTCCAGCATACCAGCCTTGGGGAAAAACAAAGTTGGCGACAGAAATGGGCAGTCGGTCAATCGCCGATCGACAATAAGTTGGATCACCCAAAGTTACAAGACCTGGGAGGCTGATGACCAATTCAGAATGGCGATGGAAGGGAGCAAAGGGCGGATCGCCGAACCACTTGGCGAGGCGCGACTTATTCCGCCAAATGGACTTTCTAGCCAAAAAGTGGACAACTATAAATTGGAATTGAAAAGGAAAATTGAGTAGTTCTGATCCCCAAGTTTTAGAGTTAGAGTTTTTTCCTTAGTTTTTCAGTTCTTATTATAGACTTTGAGGATTTATAAGCTTAATTTTGAGGATTTGGAAGTGGGTTTTTGAATTTAATCACTTCGGAGCATAGTAAAGGCTTTCAGACTCTTACCCAGCTGATGGCTAATCTAGTCGGTAACTGTTTCTACCTTTTTATGATGCTTACTTAAAACCCCAATTCTTGGGGTGTGATCATGTGATTATGGGTTGAATTAGCTTATGGGTATTGTTATTTACTGACTTAAATGCTGAATTGAAGTGGGTTTAATTGATAGATGTGTTTTAATCTAAGAATTGTAGTAGCAAAAGCAATTCTAGTCTAGAGTTCTGGGCTTGCTTGAGAGAGAAGTTTCAGAACCAAAACTTTCGATTAATGATTGTACTTATTTGGTTGATATGGGTTTATCTCGAAAGAGTAAATCCTAAATCCAATTCTACCCATCTAAGTCGAGAGAGTGGATGAATTAATGTGTGGGATGTGCTTATTTGCTAAGCTTGTTGATGTTCGAAAGAAATCACTTGATTCGGGGTAGTTGTTCGAGAGAAAACTATGTTACTTATAGTCTAGCCTACCAATTGATATTTAGCTATTTGTTAGAAATTTCAATTACCCGTATAGTGAAATTTTTCTGTAATCGATCACATCCCGAGAATTCCTCCCTATATTGTTGTTTACTCTGTTTTCGTTGTGCTTTTAAGCTTATAATTGACAATTCAAACCCTCCATCTAATATTCATTGTCACCCCATAAACTTGTTTATACGTTTTCGATAATATATATATTCCTATAACCAATTAGACCAGATTTGTACTTCATAACTGAATCTGAACAATTCTACCGCTCCCTGTGGGTTCGACCCCAACTCTTCATTGGGTTTTATACTGAATATCGATCGTCTGTTCATCTAGAATTGAAAGAGGTGTAATTTGAGTGTTAATCAAGTAGGCTAGAATATCTCCAAATAAAGCAACATATCCACACAAGCAGTTATAACACATAAACAGATATGTCTCCCTTTTGTGCCAAGGGTAGGCCTAACAATTTGAAGAATGTATAACATCATTTGAAACATTCCATTCCCCTTAAACCCAAATTTATACAAGTTTTACGAATAAACTGGATGGGGATACATAATAGAAAAAAAGGGATACAAATAATCAGTCCCTCGCAACAGTACAATCCTAAACTATGCTTCCATGGTAAGTCCTTCGTTTTTTATTTTCTGTCATCTCCGGATGTCCACGCTTTTATATGTAATGGTAATTTCATCCTTCTTCGATCCGAACAAAATATTAAACTCCAAACCCCAAGAGACAATGTTTTGCCAAATAACGTATACATCCTTCAAATTTAAACACATAAGTATGATTGTCTTTTTATTTACCATGAGCCAAATAGACACAAGGTGAGCCTCTAATGGGCCCAACACGCCTTGGGTGTTGGGTCATCCTAGTTCAAATGCGCTAAATTTGGGATTTGGTTTAGCTCTAAGCTAGTTGACTAAAAGTGGTTTTTGAAAGACCGGAAACCCAAACGGACAACTTAGGCTGAAGCTCACGACAACCATTGGAGGCATGACGAACCAATAAATTGTCGATCATTCCGAAAAAGGGTTCAGTGTAAAAAATCCTGGCTGCGGTTACGCAAAACCGTTCTTTAATATACTATATTCATGTCGGAAAGTGCCATGGATGCAAATGACAATTTATAACAATTTAAACAAGTAAAGCAAAGAATAAACAAATCAACAATTATCAACAAATAGTAAAATAGTCAAATCATTATGGTTAGAACTTAATTAATTCCCTAGAAGAGTCGTCATTTCTATTTTTCAAGAAATAAAAAAGACTTTATGTTTCAAAAATCAACTTAACTTAAGTTTTAATGAAAAATCAAATTTCAAAGAGAGTCGCCACTTAATTTTTTGAAAGAAATTAAGAGAACTTATACTTTTTCAAAAGATTTAAAACAAAGAAAAATCAATTGAAATCCAAAGAGTGTTCGGGGTTCAATTTACATTTCGAGAAGGTATTAGGCATTTGAAATGTACGCTAACATGCGATTGACCAACGACTTGACTAAAATATTTGACTAATTTTTTAAAATATTACTAGGTAAGAAAAAACCCATTTTTTATTTAAAGGAAAATAAACTAAAGGGATTTTAAAGGGGAAATAACTCATGTATTGCTAGACAACTAATAAAACTAAGTAACAAATAAAAATATAAATATTTTAATTTGAACATAAGAGAGGAAATGACTATCTTTTGGAAATTAATTAAATTAAACCAAAATCAAATAAAATGTTAGTAAATATAATAAATAAATAAAAAAATAGAACAATTTGAACTTGGGCTCCTTGCCCAAATTCAACGAAAGTTGGGCTTTCGGCCCACCTTTCCTAGATTTATTTACGGGCCTGCTGAAAATTCAAATGAATTCTCAGCCCATTTATTTCTTCTACAACCTGCAACTTAATCATATAGGACTGCTGCACAAAAAGATTTGGGCTTTGGACCGATTTGTTGCTCCCAAACACCTGTGTATACAACAACTATATATTGTCGTATATGGGTCATATTTTGGCCCTTTTCCGTGTATATCAGTCTGTATACCATCTGTATACCTCATACTTCAGCCTCCCAACACCTGTATCATTTTTTTTGCTTTGCATATCGCGTATACGATTTGTATACCCAGTGTAAACATATCCATTTCTGGACTTTTGAGAGTTTGCAAACTGCCTCTGGCCCTGTACTTCGATTTAGACTAGAAAAGAATAAGATTTGAGCATCCTTGGCTCAAAATGAAATGCACGGTAGTAAATGAAAGAGTCCAATGCACTCACTCACCAGTTCATGCAAGAAAACTAAAGAGAGAAAGACTACTACATGACTAAAAGTAAATTGATTCAAATATAATTATCAACTAAATTAAACAAAAGATAATTATGCACAATGAGGTCTCGACAGTAAAGGAATAAAGAGACACAATTCTCAATCAATCACTTTAAAAGCTAAACAAACATTTATATCCCTTGAAAGTTAATAAGAGTTGGCAACAGAGATATCAAAATACTATAACAAACTTTAGCACAATTTTATGCACTAAGGCATGCATTCAAAATAAGCAAGCAATATACTTATTTCAGCATGAACCGACTAACTGAAGCTTTTGTCAAACTCTTAAGATAACAGCCCCATTCTAGCCTAAATAGATGAAACCTTTTACACTAGAAAAGCTAATAACACGATGTAGGCAGTCATTCACAAGAAGATGCCTCAATTTTAAACAGTGTGAAGGCGATATGGACATATAAGTAAAAAAAACTAATCAACATAGCAGAACACTTTGACAGTAAGAATTTAACACAAGAGAAAATGCTCCAGCAGCTTGAAATATATAGCTTTTCGACTCATTTTAAACTCAGCTTTAACTAAATCGAGCTCATCAAAAGCTAACTAGGCGTGAAAGATAACAAGGAATATACAACCAATATTATTAGAAACAAGATTTTAGAGATGCAAAATACTAACAGAGGGACTGGGATATTTAATTCTGAATGTTAAGGTGCAGGCATACTGAAAGGAAAATAAAGCAGTAAGGCACTCGACTCATACGAATTATACTAACTGAAACAAGCAAATAATGAGAACAACATGTATATCAGATTATGAAAACCGAAATCACCTAGAGTTTTTAGGTGTTTCTCAACGTCACCTTTTAGCTCCGCATATTTTAAGTCATGCTGCTGACTTAGCTCCGCGTTTTTATTGTCACGCTGCTGACATATCTCATTTTGCTCTATTTTTTGCAGTCTTGTTCCTATACTGTCCACTTTCAAGGAAAGCGTAGTAAGGATTGAGACTATATCTGAAGTGTTATCTTCTGTCTGGGTACCTTTGTCTTGATAAGTAATCTGCAATCACATTCTTGTTAGTCGAGATTAC
>JAJONR010005557.1:0-36882 GCA_029582245.1 Solanum etuberosum | reverse complement strand
TGCAGGCCAAATGGCTCAGTACGTGGAATGTACGAGCATGTAAGAGGAATTCTAAAGCATAAACATAAGTTTGAACTTGATAAAAAGGAAACATACTTACCTCCTCTCAACTCACTCAACTCAACTCAACTCAAGAATAAGATACTCAACTCAAAGAGTAGATTCTCAACTCAAAGATATGATATGATACTCAAAGGTACTCAACTCAAGATACTCAACTCTGGATACTCAACTCAAGATAAAGACACAATAAAAGATACAATATATAGAAAGGTTTTAAAACATTAGATAATAACTCAATGTATTGAAGAATACAATAACAACTCAATTTGTATATATGAATAAAATATAACTCTGTGGGAGATTCTCTAACCGACAACAATCACTATGAGCTATGTGATGATACAACGTCACGCCCACGCTGCCAGAACTGTCCTATACTTTGTCAGGGTATAGAACCTCTCAACTAAGTGGATCCACTGGTCTATGCTAAAAAGCATTAAGGAATCATCTAAAAAGTATGACCCTTTCTACCCATGTTGGCTACATGGTTTATGGAGACTTGAGTTATCTGAAATAGTCCCCATATTGGTGCTCAATACTACTCCCAAAAATATACTCTGCTCATATGTTTAAAAACATAACTTTTTCTGTGGTTTGAGATTATTACGCCTAATCTTTCTCTAAAAAGAGATGTTACTCAAACTTCTGAAAACTCTTTTAAAAATCTCAGTTTCATCCTCTTTTAAATATGAAAACATTTACTCTTGGGACTACTTAGTTCCCTATATCATTTTAAAGAAAATGAAGTCGATTCTACTCTTTCTCAACTCAAGTGCTCAAGTCTTAAAATAAGTTTAGAAAAATTTGTAAAAATACTTCTTAGAATAAAGTTCATGCCGACTTATGGACGTGAAAGACTCAAATCAAGGTTTTCAATTACCATACATAGAACTCAATACTCGAGACTCAACAACTCAGAACTCAAGGACTTCAATGGTAATACTCGTTTCAAGAATGCTCGACTCAGAGGGTTCATGCGGAATTATGGGCATGAACTACTCAACTCAAGGACTTGAAGATAATTCTCATCTCCAGACTGCTCGACTTATAGGGCTCATGTGGAATTATGGACATGAACAACTCCACTCAAGGACTCCATGGGTAATATCTAATAGTCCAATGATTAGAAATAAAATCTCAAAAGGGATTAGAAACTCAATACTCAAGAATTAGAACTTGAAGATACTACTCCTCTCAAAGATACTCAACTTATGGAGTTCATGGGGAATTATTGTGCATGAACAACTCGACTCAAGGGTATGAATAACAATATGAACTCATGTATACGACTCTTCTCATTCTCATACTTATTTCTTCAAAATTTAACTCAAAATAGATAGTTGATCTCAAAGGATTCACAATTGAACTCCAAGGCTTTCTTGAACTCTCCTCTTAACTCTCTCTTGAATTTGAATTATGAATTCAAGAGTTATGGTTCATTATATGAAGGATCTCGTGATGATAAAGTAGACTCATGAATACATTCTCCTCATTCTTATGCTCACTTGCTCGAGTCTTGCAAGAAGTATTTGAAATTGTATAAGACTCCT
This sequence comes from Solanum etuberosum, assembly GCA_029582245.1. Classification (NCBI taxonomy): domain Eukaryota; kingdom Viridiplantae; phylum Streptophyta; class Magnoliopsida; order Solanales; family Solanaceae; genus Solanum; species Solanum etuberosum. The sequence continues at coordinate 35,269 of JAJONR010005557.1, read as the reverse complement.
CAAAAGACTCAAAGGGACTTTCTCAAACTATTCGGAAGAACTCTCAAGGGTTAACTCTTAACTCTACCATGAATTTGAATTATGAATTCAATGTTATGATTCAAGTTATGATTGATTTCTAGGTGTTTATAAGTAGTTTAGAGTATTTAGAATCGATAGGGCTTGAAGGTACCCTTTTAAAGGACTCAGACGGGCGAAACGACAGAGAAGGGGTGGGGGCAGGCGACCCTGGAGCACTGAGTGGCGCAGGGAGCCAGCCCTCTACCTACAGAGGTGTTGTTGCGGCGCACTGGCTGGCGTAGGGAGCCGAGCCGCATCCCAGAAAACCCCGACCACTTTCTATGCTCGTTTTCTCACCCTTGTTTGCCTAGATTCAAATGGTTTCTTCTCCAATCACTTGGATTCGATTTCTCAACATAAGTACACACTAATCTACTCAATACATCCCTCAAAACACTAACTTTCATCTTAAGAAATGATCAAAACCCCAACAAAACAAGATTTAGAATGAAACTTCAAGAACACTTATCAAGAACTTAAATCTTTTAATCTTTATGGACGAATTTGAATATGAAAATCATGTTTGGCATATGGGTGAATGAACCCAATACTATGGAAACTTACATACCTCTTAGGGGATCAAACCCACGGTGAAATCCGCAACAAAACCCAAGAACCTCGACGAACTCCTTGATCCTTTTCTCTTTTCTCCTGTTTTCTCTTCTTTTCTCTTCTTGAACTCTCAACTAAAACCCTAGGCATATATTAGGATTATAAAACTAAACCTAATTGGATTAGACCCTTAAAACCTTACTAAAAATGAATTAAATCTGATTGCGTAAGAAAAAGAACAAAATACCCCTTACTATTTTTAGGTAACTTTCCTTAATTGGACAACTTGACTTCAAATGGGCATGTCTCACTCATCCGACCTCAAAACATAGCAAACTCGGTGGCATTAGAATGATAATTCAAATAACTTTCAATTGATATCTTATCGGCCACCTAACTGATCCTTTACTGAAAGTTATGGTCGTTTGAAGTTGACCCAAAACTTAGAAGAACTTAGGAATGACTTGAATGAACTCTCTTTAGTTCTTTTTGGAACTCCAAGTCCTACATCTACTAACCTTAACACTCAAGAAATTTTAAATTCCTCGGTAAAATCCTACTTACAACGAAGGATGGTTTGAGTCTTAGCTCAAAAATTTTCTGAGGTGTTACATTATCTCCCCCTTGGGATCATTCGTCCTCGAATGACGGCTGGACTGGGTATCAAATGGGGTTACTCTTACAAAGGTCTGAGTCTAATAGTACACTCTCACTATATTCAAGCTTAACCCAAATCCTTAGGTTCGGGTTCTATACCTCTCTTTAGGGAATCTCATCCCAAAATTATTACTCCTTACCACCACATTCAAGCTTAGTACTCTAACAACTCCATGGACTCCTACTAACAAACTCCTTCAGAGCCAACTAAGGGCTCTCATTTAACTATTTCTCATAGTAAAGCCTCATCCTCCTCTTTTATAACCTTAGATGGAATTATCACACCATCATCATCACGATAAGATCATTAACCTTCTCCTTTTAACATCACTACACTACCAAAAGACCTCTGAAAAGATAATATAGCGAAGAAAGGTATGGGGTCAGTACTTTGAATGTTCTGAGTATGTGAGACATGCATTATACAATTATGCTAAACATGCCCAATATGAAATGTTGAACTAAATACAACCGGCATATATAATTTGAAAGGCAATGACAAAGTAGTAAAACATGCAACTAATAAGTAATAAACTGATATAACGAAGTAAAAACTCAATGCAATAACTAAAACTGAACCTTGGGAGATACTAGTAACCGACAAATAACAATGTGTTTAAAACATGGAATTCGATGTACAATCCCCATAAAAAGGGCCCAATATACCTTGCTAAGGTATACATGCTGATTTTATCTGACGCAGAACAACTAAATTTAAAGCATGCACCACCAAGGGCTACCTAGGCCTACACTATCACGTAGTTCTGGGACTTGGGTAGACTGACCGTAGTCTGACTTGATGTTAAATACTAGTCCCAACTGAACCTAAGTGATTATCTCCTAAGAATGTTTTCAGAATCATGGATGCCATTCCCGACTCCATACTACTAATAAAAAAAATTATAAGAAAACTTATCCAAGATCATTGATGGCATTACATGTACCATACTAAACGGGAACTTACTTTTTGAAATATGTTAAAAAGAACATGGATGCTATTCATGTCATATACCTTACTGTTATGAGCCGAAGCTCCTGGTTTATGAGATGATTACACATATATAAGTCATGTAATTGTTAATCATGAGACTTGTAGGTGTATGGGAGACCTGATATGGCTAAATTAAAATGCATAAAAGCAATATAAATGAACTGAAATTTAGAAAGGAATCTATAAGACTAGACCTAAATCCTAAATCATGATCGTGAAAATACTAATAGTCTAATAATATATATTACCTGAAAATACCATTAATAGTATAGTTTATCGGAAATCAGTATGATGGTTTGCAAAACTGATAATACTGAAGCTTACTCTGATGTATGAAACTGACTGATAGACACTTTATCTAAAAGCATTCTAAAATATGTGGAAACTAATAAACTGAGTAAAACGCAAATCATGATAATTATTATATTGTGAAGGAAACATGCAATTTAAAACAACATAATCTAGAGATATGAAATATCTATATTTTGAAGGTTCATGAAAATATACTTAAGTAAAGATACTGAGTCATATGGGAAACATGTATTTATAAACTATTTATGAGAAGAGACTGAAATAAAAAGACATTCATACTTTTCGTAAAACTCTAGATTTTAAAAGAAATGAAATACTGGAGAACTGAGTTCACTTTCGGAATTAATGGGTGGAAGGATACTGTCACGCTCCGAGCCTACACCATGGATGTGGCCGGCACTCGAGGACCATTTCTGGTCCCCAAAAGAACCCTTGGCCATGCTGACAACTTAGCGGAAGACTTAACTCACGAAATGAAGATCTTTAAATGCATAGTTTAACTCAGTTATCTCAAATAAACTTAACGCAATAGTCTGAATGTACTTAATATGATAAATATAATAGTTTGCAAAACATCTAAAAATACAAGGGATATACTGAGTAACTCTTGAACTCTAACTATCTATGAATCCTCTAATGTTTAAGATACGTTTCGGGAAAATACCCACGACGCCTCAAAATAACTAAACTGAAAGTTAATGTGAAGTCTTCCAGAATGTAAGAAGGCTCATAAAATCATTCTGGATTGTAGAGAGATCTCAACGGAGTGCGTGTTGATGATTCTAAACACTTGTGTCTGCATCACAAAAAGATGCAGGTCGAATGACGTCCAAACACTGAATGTAAGAGTATGTTATATAGCCGAAGCGAAACGGTTGAAAGAATGGATAGTAATAGATAAAATATACTCAAGTTGAATGTAATGAGATAAAGGAGTTAAATCATTTACAGCTTTACAAAAACTTACTCATCTATGAACTCAATATAATAAACGATCTATGAAAATACACTTTAACTCTATTTGGGAGATTTTCTAACCGACAACCATCACTTTTAGCTATGTGATGATACTGCATCTCGCCCACACTGCCAGAACTGTCCTATATATACCGTGCTAGGGTATAGAACCTCTCAACTAAGTGGATGCACTAAACAATAAGGATTCATCTAAAAAGTATGATCCTTTACCCATGTTGGAAAGACGTGGTTTATGAGAATTTTGAGTTGTCTGAACTCATCCCCGAATTAGTGCTCAAAACTACTCCCAATAATTATATACTCATGCTCAAATTTATAAGAGATACTCTTTCTCTTTTTTGAGGTAATTACTCAAAATACCCTCTTAAAAGAGATAATGCTATAAAGAAAATCTAAACCCCTAAACTCATCTAGAAATCAAAGTTTCTCTTTCTCAATGTAACAAATATGATACATTTGAGACTACTTAGTTCCCTTATACTATTTCTCAAAACTCCTCTTTGCTTTCTTATAACTCGGTTTAAAACATTTACGTTTGTTTAAAAGATTCTAAATAAGAACTCAATGTATACTCAGGGAAAGGGTTCATGCTGAAGAATAGACATGAACAATCAACTCAATAAATCTCAATGCACAATATTTAACAATTGAATAATTAGTAATAGAAATTCAATAATTTGGAACTCAAAAACTCAGAATTCAACATTATCTCATCTCAAGAATACTCATATCTAAGGATATAATCCTAGATTACTCTTTTACTGCTTTGAAAGTAGTTGTAGGGCGTTAGGATGAATTAGTCCAACACTATGATAGCCTTACATATCTGGAAGAACAAAGTTCTTTGCATAGTCGATGAAGCTCAAAAAATGCTCGAAACCCTAGCTTTTTCTTCTCTTGGAACCTTGCTCTAAAGACTTGAAGTATTAATGAATGTAGAAGAACTGGCTAGCACTATCTAAGCCCTTATATAGGAGTAAAAATGTCGTTGTTTAGGCTTAGAATAAGGGTTAAAATGACATAGCTTAGCTATTAACCCCATAGGAAACAACCAAAATAGCCTTGACTTAAGAAAGTTGATGAGTGACATATGTGGAAGGCTAGACGGTATGTACAAGGCCTCATGGCTGTAAAGAGAACCGTCTAGAGGACCTTAAGTCTGACAGTCTAGGGATCCATACACTTGTAAGTGGACATCCCGTACACTTGTAAGCGGACAGTCTAGGGATCCGTACAAGTGAGGCCAAATTCAGGTTGCCTTAAACAGCCAACCACTATGCCTAAACGGCTAGTGGTGCCCAAAACAGATCATTTAGGGTCTCGTGAAGCATCCCTGGCCTCTTTTAGTCTTGTTGATTTGCCCATTAACTCACTTTTACCTTTTCAAATCCCGAGGTGTAACAATATCTCCCCTTTGGGAACATTCGTCCTCGAATGGAACTCAAGCTAGCATGAAAAGAGTAGGAGAGAAATTATCATCCTAACATGAGCATACAAAAGCAACATACACTCAACTTATCCAAATGAAAGAGTACATTACAACAAGTTAGTACCTTGGACTATAGATGAGTCAGAAGAAAAGAGATGAGGGTAACTCTTTTTCATATCCTCATCGGCTTCCTATGTTGCCTCCTCAACAAATAAGTTCCTCCACAAGACTTTGACTGATGTAACCTCTTTGGTTCTCAACTTGCAAAATTGGAATCTCCTCATAGGATAGACTGTCCTTTACTCTAATACTCTCATTGGGCACAATAAGTGGACGATCACCCAAATTCTTCTCTAGCATAGAAATATGAAACATTGGACGGACTGTTGCTAACTCTGGTTGTAGCTCCAACTTATAAGCTACATTACCAACCCTCTTGGATATTTAGTAAGGACCAATGTAACGGGAACTGAGCTTCCCTTTCCTAGAAACCTCATAACATCCATTATGGGTGAAACTTTTAGATATACACAATCCTCAACCTCACAATCCAACTATATTCTTATAACATCAGTATAGGATTTCTAATGATTCTGGAGTGTTTTCAACCTCTGCTAATTTGTCTTCACCTTCTCAATAGATTGATGAACAAAATCTGGTTCTATCAGCTAAGCTTCACAACCCTCAAACTAGCCTATAGAAGATCTACGCCTTCGGCCATACAAAGCCTCATACAGAGCCATTTGAATACTTGAGTGATAACTTTTATTATATACAAACTCAATAAGAGGCAAGTGGTCATCTGAATTACCTTTGGACTCCAAAACACAAGCTCTCAACATTTTCTCTAAGGTCTGAATTGTGCGCTCTACTTGACCATCAGTCTGAGGATGAAAAGTAGTACTAAGGTGAACCCTCAAACACAAAACTTTCTGAAACGACTTTCAAAACTGCACAGTAAACTGAGCACCTCTATCTGAAATAATGGACAAGGGAACTCAATGCAGTCAAACTCTCACAAATGTAAAAAAAATTCATATTATTTTGTTGTATTGGAAGTCTTTACTGGCAAAAATAGGGTTGATTTGTTCATCCGATCCACAATCACCCAAATGGAATCATGTTGCATGCGATATCGCGGTAAGACAGTAATGAAGTCCATAGTAATCATTTCCCACTTCTATTCCGGAAGTGGTATAGTATGATCTACACCACATGACCTTTGATGCTCAGCCTTGAATTGCTTGCAATTTGGGCACTTAGCAACAAACTCTGCAATGCAACTCTCCATCCCACTCCACCAATGGACCTCTCTCAAATCATGGTACATCTTGATGGCACCTGGATGAATCACATATCGAGAACTATGGGCTTCTTCCATGATTATCTCTAGGAGTTCATCCACATTTGGAACACACAGCTTACCGTGAGAGCTCAATACACAATATCCCCCTTGTGCAAAGACCATCACTTTCTGCTTATGCAAATTTTCCTTCAACTCAGGTAAAATAGGATGCTTGTCCTGTTTCTCCTTCACTTCTAAAACTAATGATGATTCAGCCCCATTCATCACAACAACTCCACCTTCACTATAATCTACAAACGGACTCCCAAACGTGAGTTTTTATGAACTTCCTTTGCAAATTCTTTCTTGCCTTCCTTGACATGAGTACTACTCCCCATGGACAACATGTTCAAGGAATCAACAACATTATCTTTACCAAGGTGATAGAGAATACTCATGTCATAATCCTTAAATAAGTCCAACCACCTCCTTCTTCAAAGGTGTAGCTCCTTCTGACTAAAGACATACTGGAGAGTCTTAGGGTCTTTGAACACATCCACTTAAATTCCATAGAGATAGTGACACCATATCTTGAGAGTAAAAACTACAGCTACCAGCTCGAGATCGTGAGTCAGGTAGTTCTTCTCATGAATCTTAAGCTACCTGGAGGCATAGGCTATAAAATTACGATACTACATCAACACACAACCAAGTACCACTTTGGATGCATCACAATAGATGACAAAACCCTTTGTACCCTCTGGTAGGTTAAATACTGGGGCAATAGTTAACTGAGTTTTCAATTCCTGAAAGCTTTGCTCACAACTTTCAGACTATTGAAACATAGCATTTTTCTGAGTCAACTTAGTCAGTGGGGACAAAATAGATGAAAACCCCTCGACAAACCATCTGTAGTAACTAGCGAATCTCAAGAAATTCTATATATCATTTTGGGACATAGGTTTGGGAAAATTATATATTGTTTCAATCTTCTGAGTGTCAACTCAAATTCCATCGCTAGACACTATATGGCCTAAGAATGCCACAGACTTAATTAAGAACTCACACTTATAAAACTTTGCACACAACTCCTGATCCTTTAGATTTGAGAGGAATATTCTGAGATGACTAGTATGGTCCTCCTCATTCCCTGAATATATCAATATGTCATCAATAAATAAAATAAAAAACATGTCCAGATACTACTTAAATCTTTTGTTCATAATATCCATGAATGTTGCAGGAGTGTTAGTCAAACCAAATGACATAACAAGAAACTCATAATGACCATAACGGGTTCTAAATGATGTCTTCGGGATGTCACTTTCTCTCACTTTCAACTGATGATAGCCAGATAAGAGGTCAACCTTAGAGATACAAGTGGTGCTCAGAAGTTGGTCAAAAAGGTCATCAATTCTTGGAAGGGGATACTTATTATTTATGGTGACCTTGTTTCATTAAGGGTGATCAATACACATCCTAATGGAACCATATTTCTTACTCACGAATAAGACTGGAGCTCCCCAAGGTGAGACACTTGGTCGAATGAAACATTTATCGAGAAGATCTCTCAACTGGTCTTTTAACTCTTTGAACTCAACAGGAGCCATTCTATATGGATGAATAGAAATAGGTTGAGTATCGGAAATAATATCTATTCCGAGAACTATTTCTCTCTCAGGAGGGACTCAGAGAAGATCCTCTGGAAAGACCTCTGGAAAATTACTCACAACTGGAATTGACTGAATAGATGGTGTCTCAACACTAAAGTCATTCACTCAGACTAAGTGATAGATATAAACCTTAGAAACTAACTTTCCATCCTTAAGGTATGAAATGAAACGAACCTTAGGCACTGTTGAACTAGTCCTCCAGTCTAAAATTTTCTCATCAGGAAACTTAAACTTAACTATTTGGGTTCTACAATCGACTGAGGCATAACAAGTATGAAATCAGTCTATACCTAAAATAACATCAAAGTCCACCATGTCTAAATCAATTAACTATTCCATGGTGTCCTTGTGATATAAAGAGATGGTACAATCTCGATAGACTCTTTCTACTAAAACAGACTCACCCACAGGTGTGGAAACACTGAAGGGCTCAAGAAGTTGTTCGGGGGAAATATGTAACTCATGGCTACATAAGGAGTCCCACAAAACAAGCTCGCACTTGGATCAAGTAAGGGATAAACACAACGAGTAAAGACTTTTGGCATATCAGGAACAACATAAGGCGAGTTCTCCTAATCCTAGCGACTAGCCATTGCATACAAACAATTTTGTACGTTCGCCTGTTCCTGAAATAGCTCTTTTCCGAGCAGTCATATATACTAAAGTTTCTAAAGAATATTAAGCTCTATTGCCCATATGTCCTTACCTGTTCTTAGGGAAATGTATCATGAAATAAATTGTCTGACCATACATGAAACAACCATTAGAGACATCATGACATTCTTTAGCGTGGTTTCTCCCACTCCTTATGAAAACGGGGGTCCAACTAGACCCTTGTGCCAAGCTACCTTGAGACTAACTACCTTGAGTTCTGAAATTCTAAAAACTCTGATTCTTGTAATCATTCCTGTTTCCAGGTGCATGTGAAATAGCTGAAGATGGAGCAGGTCCAGATGACCTCTGCTGAAAAGATGAACGATTCCCATTTCTGGTCTTCTGATGGCCCTTTTCATTACTTATTGTCTTGGCCCCTTGTCGCAAAATTCCTCTCTCTTTTAACTCATCCACCTCAACATACTGCACATGAATCATGAGTCTATCTATGTCTATGTCCCCTATCAATATAGTTACTTTACATTCCTTATTGGATATGCGGGATATCCAAGACATGAACAAACTCATCCTGCTCCTCATATCTGCCACCATATCTAATGCATAACGGGATAGCTGAGTAAACTTCAGGCTGTACTCATCCATACTCATCACTTCTTGTTTTAGATTAACGAACTATCTCACAATAGCTTCCCTTAGCTCTAGGGAAAGAAGCACCCCAAGAAAGCATCCTCCAAGATAGCCCATCTCAAAAGTTGTGCCCCCTCTGCCTTGTTCTTCTTCCACTGATCATAAATATCCTAGAAACACTTTTGAACTTATATCAGGCCAACTTTACATGCTCTGTATCAACAACACGCATGACCTCAAATACTTTTTGAAGCTCTTCCATGAAGTTCTCTGATCGTCAGTGACCTTCAACTGAGTGAACTCCAAGGGATTCTCAAGAATTTATGGATTCTAGATGTATCAGCTACATTCTGGCGACCCGCTCTTGGTTGACCATCCTGTTTTGCCACAACCCGAGTTAGCATGTGAAGTACATTTCTAAACTTAACATTGGTGACATCTCCCTATAGGGGTTGCACAACCGGTGCATTAGGAGCATCTTGATCTTGAGGATCAACATTCCTCCTAGCATGACATCCTCGAACAACTCTTGGTGTAGGCATAATCTGGAAAGACACACGTATGCATAAATTAGAAGAACTTTTTATAGAGTTGAACTCTATCGCATGAAAAGGAGTAAACGTAAAGTGAAATGTTCCTAAATGTCGTAGTCTCCACATTATAGATGTGGTGTGCTTCACACCGATAAGAAGGATTCTACTAGACATGACTTCAAAGACACCCTACGACTCTTGAACCAGTGCTCTGATACCAAGTTTTTCACATCCGAGCCTACACCCTGGACATGGCCGGCACTCGAGGACCATTTTTGGTCCTCAAGAAAACCCTTGGTCTGGATGACTACTTAGCGGAAGACATAACTCAAGAAATAAGGAGCTTTAAATGCACAGTTAATTTGTTTATCTCAAATAAACTCAACTCAAATCTTTGAAAGTAGTCAATATTATAAATATAATATCTTGCAAAACATCTCAAAATAAAATAAAAATATTGAGAGACTCTTAAACTCTAACTATCTATGAAGGCTCTAATGTTTATAATAGGTGTTGGGACAAGACCCACGACGCCTTAAAACAACCAAACTGAAAGTAAATATTTATAATAGGTGTTGGGACAAGACCCACGACATTAGTACATTGAATGTACGAGTATGTTATATAGTTGAAGCGAAACAACTAAAAGAAAGGATACTAATAGATAAAATATACTCAAGTTGAATGTAAAGAGATAACAGAGTAAAATCATTTAAAGATTTAAGAAACTTACTCATCAATGTACTTAATATAATAAGTGATACATTAAAATACACTTTAACTCTATTTAGGAGATTCTCTAACCGACAACCATCAGTTTTAACTATGTGATGATACTGCATCTCTCCCAGTCTGCCCAAACTATCATATACCGTGCTGGGTATAGAAAATCTCAACTAAGTGGATCCTATACACAATAAGGATTCATCTAAAAAGTATGATCCTTTACCCGTGTTTGCAAGACATGGATTTTAAGGATTTTGAGTTATCTAAACTCATCCCCATATTTGTGCTCAATACTATTCCTAATAATTATATACTCATGCTCAAATATATAAGAGATACTCTTTCTCTATTTTGAGGTAATTACTCAAAATACCATCTTAAAAGAGAAAATGCTCTGAAGAAATTCTGAACCCCTAAACTCATCTAGAAATCAAAGTTTATCTTTCTCAATGTAACAAAAATGATACATTTTGGACTACTTAGTTCCCATATACTCTTTCTCAAAACTCTTCTTTGCTTTCTAAGAACTCAGTTTAAAACATTTACGTTTGTTTAAAAGATTCTCTATAAGAACTCAATGAATACTCATGAAAATGGTTCATGCTGAAGAATAGACATGAACAATAAACTCAATAAATTTCAATGCACAATATTCAACAATTCAATACTGAGAAATAGAAATTAAATAATCGGGAACTCAAGAACTCAGAACTCAGATTTAACTTATCTAAAGAATACTCAAATCTAAGGATATTACCCTATATTAGTTTTTTACGGATTTGAAAGTAGATATAGGCTGAGGACGAACTAGTAACACTATGATAGTCTTACATACCTTGAAGAACAAAGTTCTTGGCGAAGTTGATGAAGCTCGAAGAATGGTCGATACCCTATAAATTTCTCCTCTTGGAATCTTGCTCCAAAGACTTGAAGTGTTATTGAATGCAAAAGAACTGATAATCACTCTCTAAGACCTTAACTAGGTGTAATAAAATCATGGTTTAGGCTTAGAATAGGGGTTAAAACAACTTAACTTGGGTATTAACCACATAGGAAACAACCTAAATAGCCCTTAATTAAAAAGCTTACGGCGTTACTTATATGGAAGGCTAGACGGTGCGTACAAGGCCTCACTTGATAGGAAACCGTCTAGAGGACCCCAAGTCTTGCAGCCTTTCACGGCTGGTCTGCCTTCCTTATACGGCCTTTACACTTGAAAATGGACCATCTAGGTATCCGTACAAGTGAGGCCAAATTCAGGTTGCCTTAAACAACCAGTCAATGTCCCTAAACAGACTTTTTAGGGTCTCGTGAAGGGTCCCTTGCCTGTTTTAGGCTTGTGGACTTACCCGTAATTCAATTTATTAATTCAAATTCCTCGATGCTTTTACTTCTTTAATTTCATAATTCAAATTCGTTTCCGACCTGAGAATCCCCAATTTCTAAGATTTAAGGTGTGGTAATTTTGTCATTTGAGGTCCGAATTGAAACCCCTTTTCCCCATATTTCGGGCATGTAATCCTCATTATAGGAGGATAATATGATGGTTTCCTTTTCATAATTTTGTTGCTTCGATTTGGGGGTCAATTGTTTACCAAATTCTGGTCTGCAATTTAAGTTAGTGATATTGGTATCGTTGGATCCATATTAACTTACTCTTTGTGTGGTTGATAGATTGGAAGCGATCCAAGGTTTCTTTGAAGGAAAAAGCACTCGAGTTATAGTTTATGTGTGGTTTTCGGTGTTGAAGTAGGTTATTGCTTCCTTTTCTTAGACTTGGCTTAGTTAGATTAATTATATTGTGGTAGTATTGCATAATTTGGGTTGAACCCTTAGGTTGTGTAGAGCTTTATTAATTTTTGTATAGTTATGGCCATACGTTTGGTTGTTTAGCTTATGTTTTAGTTGGAGAGGCCTTAATTTAGGTGATCTTTTTATGAGTAATATACTTAAACCTTGCTTATAGGTGGTGGGAAACTTAGTATTGTCTTGTGTTTGAATGGTTTGGTTGGTTTAACTGATGGTACAAATACTTGAGTTGTGATTTTGGATGTTTATTACACTGTTAGGCCCGAGGCTGTAAGCTTGGATTGGCAGAAGGTCTAGTTTAATAGTTTTATGGTTTGATGGGTGTTCTACCTTATTTTGTGTGTATGACCTGACTTGGTAGTGATAATTCTTGTGAGGAGTCTCTACTTGATTGAATTTTGGGGAAAATGACTTGGTTTATAAAAAGGGAAAATAACCTTAATGAGTGGAAGTCCTTGAGACCCGTTTTGATTTAAAAGACGTAGAAAGTCCCTTTTACTTGCTGAGGCTCGGGCTACAGTTTATCATTTAGCTTTGCATTGTTCATAAGCTCAATGTATCATACCAGTCGGCCCGTTGATACATATATATGTGCTATTTGTAAGTTAGATGTGCCATTCCAGGCGGCCCGTGGATACATCTATCCGGGTTATTGGCTTACGGTTAAGCTTGAGGTACCATTCCAGGCGGCTCAATGTTTCTTCTGGGCTTAGGATCTTCCCTTTCCTTAGAGTGTTACATTGTATCATTGCATGAGTTAGCTTTGAGTGTGTGGATTGTATGTTTTGTGTGTATCTTGCTTGGTGTTTTTTGCCTGCACCCTTTTATACTCTTGTTGTGCCTTAGCTTCCCCTTGCTTTTCTAGTATCATCGTGCTTCTTTTATATAGTTTATCTTTCTAAACTCGGTCGGTCTATGATGCCTACTAGGTACCCCATGTTTGGTACTCATATTGCACTTCTGCATCTTTATCTGATGTAGCTCCCAGTTCGAGCCACCCTCAATGAGCGTTTAGATTTTCTGTGGCGGTCACAGACTCAGATTTTTTGTGAGCTCCCCGCATTCAGAGACTTGTTGTTGTCCTTCTTTTATCCTGAATCTCATGTTGTAGTTTGGACTAGTTAGTTCTTTCTATATATATACATATGACTTTCTGTTCATAGTAGCTCCTGTAAAGGTGACAACAGGTCCCGAGGATTGGTATCTTATGTTAGTTTGTCTTCTGGTCACGTTCGGGCCTATTTTATACATTTTGTATCGTAGTACAAATATATCTAATATAGTCCTTCATTTTATATACATTATCCTTGTCTTCCGTGTATTATTATTATTTTTGTTTTATGTAAATATTGTCTTCCACATCTTGTTATTTGGGTTTAGGCTTATCCACTCAGTAAGTTGTAGTGGATGCCATAAAGTCCCAATTTTGGGTCGTGACAAATCGTCACTTGCCTTCAACAGAGTGTGCACACTCTCTATACCATGTCAGCTTTTGGGGGTTTGTTTATTCATTTTCAAAATAGTTTATGACGGAGGGGGGGGAGGGTTATAGGATCCCAGTTAAATTTAGTTGTCGTTGAAATTTTGGTCATAGTTTAGGGGGTACTTATGTATTATCTCTAACTAATTTATTGTTAATTGTGCAATGTTTGATTGGAAACATAAACGATTGTAATGAATGAGCTATAATGGGCTTATTTAAAGATCAATATAGTAATTACATATATTATTTTTTTCAAATAATAATTAATGAATTACCAAAAGAAGAAAAAAGATATAGATTAATAAACCAAGTAAAATGCAATGTACAAAAAGAATTGAGTACTATATAAAAGAAGAAATATTCATAATTAATAGGCTAGTGCACAATTAATTAACTAATATTTAGGAGTAAGACAGATAAATGACCCCATACACCGGCCTTGTTTCAATGTACAAAGTCAAAATTACTTTTTGTGTATATACAATAGATATTGAATCTGATTGATCAAACATTTACTTTATTCTGAAATGTTCTATGAGGGAAAATGAGATTGTTAGAACATAGTTCGGCATTTCAAGAAAGGTTTGCATACTAGTTATAAAATAATGAAAACTTTAACTTCTTGAATACTTGGTTTTTTAACACTTTCATCTTGAACTTTAAAGAATTGATTTCAAATACATATTGCATTGTGGGCCGAATACATATGTACTAGGTTTTGTTATCTCTTCAAAATCACCCAATAGGTAAAATTTATCAATCAAATAGATATTTATATGAATGGGCTAGACCAACGTGCTAATCCTATTATCAAAGAAAAGTATAATGTACAAAAATCTCATACATTTGGGGGTTATTACAAAGTATCCCAGAAGTTTCTCCAATTACAAAAATTCTAGATTTTTCATTTCTCTCGGATATATTCTTTTGTTGTTCAATAGATTGCAAATGATACGTTGCTTAATGGAAGAGATATGTCCGAGAGGGGATAGGGATGTGTCAGATAGTGGAGGGATGTATCCAAGAGGGGATAGGGATGTTTTCGAAAGGGGATAGGGATGTATTCGAGAGGAGATTTTTGTAAAAAAAATTAAATGGTAGGAAGTTTTAGAGATTATGATATCATAACTTTTGTATTTATGTAATTTTTCCTTAAGAAAAATAATCCAATAAAATAAAATCAGAAGTGGAAAGTCAAGAATTAAATAAGAAAGTAAACTAATTTAAAAAATCTAGAGAAATCTTTGAGAACTCCGGCCAGCAGTACGACGATATTTTCAACATTTTATCTTTGTCCTCCCCTACAACCCATGATGAAGATGAAGATAGGAAAGTCAGCAACAACAGAAACAAGAGGAGATATTATGGTTCAAGGTACGCTTCGATTCAATTATTGCTACTATGATCCAATTTGTTTCTTTTATTATAGATGCTGATAAGATGAATCGTGTTATGTATTTCAACCACAACTACACCGTCATCGTCTTCTTTCGCTACCAACCTCATATTCGAAAAGCCTCTACTATTGGTTTATAGAAGAATAATAGAAATATTTTCAAGACAAATATATCAATTCTCGATCTGAAACATACTCAAAAGAACTATTTCTTCATCCGGAAAGCTATTAGGTAAGAAACACTGCATTTTTCCTTATTAATTATCATTGATAAGATGATATTTATAGAAACTATGGCCTCACATAAAAAATAATCTCTAAGTTCCAGCACAAATGAATTTTTTTTAGATAGTTTTAGGTTGTTGTTTAAAGGATGCAAGGTCACTCACCACTCACTAATCTTTTCCAATTGTTCTTCCTTGATAGGTTGAATTTCAAAGAGATTAATACAACATATACAAGGAGAACTCTAAGATAAAAATCAGTGAAAAGTAGGTAACCAAAAATTCCTAAACCAAAAGTCACCAGTTATCATTAGTTGTACCAGAAAATAGTAAAGGAAAACCTCACCCAATGTCTATGTCTCAGTCTGTAATCATTATACACCTTAAACTCTCACGAGATAGCATGATATATAGACTATATGAAATCCTTTTAGGTATTATATTAGAGTAAAATTGCCTCTTCGTAGTATCCGTTATGTGCAAGCATAATGATTAATAACAAAAATACCTTACTAACTTTTGTGATTGGAAGAGAATCAGTTTCTACTATTATGGGCAATAACTTTTTTTAATGCAATAATGAATTCTCTCTCTTATAGTCACTACGTCCGCCACAAGGTGTAGAAACTGCTTAATTCCTCCCTTTTACTCCTACAATATCATCATCACTGTTTCTAAAAAAAATAGTTGAACTAGGGACAGGATTACCCTTGGATTTACCATGTATATTACATTTGTTTCAATCAGGAGGAGGGTACAATCACTTCACAATCTTATAACTATATATGGGTCATTTCAAGGTACATCTTTAAAATAAGAAATTTATGGTACAAACAAACTTATGAATAGTATGAGTGGCAATAAAAAAATAATCTTCTTATAACACAAATTTCTGATCAAGTTGGAATCGACATCTGGGTCCTTGACTTGACCACGTGGACCATCTCGACTTTTATCTCCATACTTAAATATGAAATACTATGCACCACAATCTCATTTTTTTATAAAAAAATATCTTCTTAAAATATGATTTGGTAAAAGTATGTTATAATTCTAAGATTGATCATTGTTTTAAAAATAAAACAAATCGTTATATTTTAGGTCAAAATAAAGTTAATCTTATTTTGTATGAAATTTAAATGAAACATGAAGAAAATTATGACCCAACTGACACTATCTATGGAGCCTCTAACAAAAAGCTCATAAATTTAATATATTAAAGACTTCCTAGCTAATCCTCAAAACAACAAACAAATAAATACACAATTGAATATGAAGAAAATAAAATATTCGATGAAACATACCTGACCAATAGTTGTTGGAGAAAGAGATGTCCCTAGCTTGTAAGTTGATCATTTGAAAAACATGTATCAATATTGATATAACCCAATGTAGGTCCCAAGTAAATGAAAAGTCAGTACACCCACATATATACTCAATAAATCTCAATAATCCCCTCACTAAAGCTGGAACGAGACTTAGCAAAACATGAACGCATTATGTACAAATTCTTAAAATCATGAGAACATTCAAAAGCATATGAAATATCTGAACTTTAATATTGTTAAAAATATTCTTGACAAAATCTTAACATGAGCTTGAAAAAAGAAATTCGTACCTGAAAAATATAATTTGACTCTAACCTTATTCTTTATTTAAGTCAAAATATGATCAACATGACAGACACTCCCATCCCGATCAACTAAGCCATCTATTTGTGGTGCCACAGAATTTGACCATGCTTCGCTAGCACACTTTCTTCTTCTTATCAATACATTCTTTCATAGTGCCTCAACAAATGATACACTAATCTCCTACTCTGACATAATGAGTTGTGGAGTAAATCACAATCGATTTCAAAATAAAGTAACTATGATCGAAAATCTACACAAAACTTGGTTGGCGTTTTAAATCATAAAGAACGAAGAAACAAGAAGCCTAATTTTAGCCATCATCGAAGGTCTTTAACGGAGTTCATTGCACCACATCGGTATTCACTTAAGATTGTAGTGGGTTTGGGTAGCCATAATAGGCTACTTACCTATCGTTGATGTATCTAGGTCATCGAAGAATTGCATTTTTGGTATTAGAAGTAGGAGAGAGAGAGAGAGAGAGAGAGATGTAACAACAATAAAGAGACGTTATCAATGTTAGTAGTAGGAGTACTAAACAGGTGTTCCAAAAAGAGATAATCGGCTAAAATTTCATAAAGAAGACCTGAATGTAATTTTAGTAATGTTAATGGTACCAGCAATGGTGAGGGAGGGATAGTAAATGCTTGTGGTGGAAGAATAAAGAAAGGGCAGGGGTATCTTGGGTTGGATCACTGAGGTGTTATGTTATGTGGTGTACACATCACCAAAATATCAGTATCACATAATAATGTATGTCCATATTGGACAATCCTAAATTCCTCATGAATGAGGGGTATATTTCAATAATCGTAGGTAGCGATGTAACCAGAAAATAAATAAATCAAATAATATCATAAAAACTCGATAGTTTTTCTGTGTGTTTTTAATATTAAAAACTAATAAAATTTGGATTGATTTTGACTTTAAGTAAAACCGATAACTGAAAAATTAAATCAAATCAACTATACAACTACTATTTAATATTTATAATTTTACACATATTTTCAAATTTTATAACATATATTTTATTTTATTCTTTTGGGCCTAAGTAAAGAAAATAGGTAAACAACAAATATTCTAGTGTCACAAGTAGCGGTTTATATTTGTTTGTTTCTATTATCATGGGCAAGAAACTGTTAACTCTTTTTTTAGAAGTGCAACATCTAGTAAGCACATATTGAGGTCGATTAGCTATAAAAGTTTGATGGATCCATTTTGTTATGCTAGTAAGAGATGAAAGAAAATAAATAAAGTTTCTTTGATTTTCTTAGATTCTTCACTTTTGAGCGGTGAGTTTTTTTTTTTTGTCGACTCCTTTTGTTATTCTCTGATATATCAAAATTAGATCACTCCAACAACGAATATCTTGCAAAAAATTACACCATTTTTAACAAATCAATCAACCTTGAATTCACCAAAAAACTGACTTAATTGGTTTAACATGATTCTTCTATTTGAGAATTTGACTTAATTGGCTTGCTCATATTTTCGATAAAACTGCCTCAAATGTACAAAGAATAAATATCTAATAAAAGCTAATCAACTATATTGCATGCCAACTCGAGATCTATATGTTTTGGTTGGATTCCCCATTTTATCAATTAGTGGGTTTGAGTTCCCATTGATCATCTGCTTGTAAAATGAATTTGTTAAAAAAGAAGAGAACAACAAACTTTGAGGCTGGAATAAATTCACAATATTTTTAAAAAAAAATTGTTTCAAATAAACAAAACCTTTAACAAAAATAAAACAGTTTTTTATTTAAAGATCTGATCGAGCCTACACCCTAAATGTTTCAAATAGTAGAATTTATCACCAAATATGGAATTTAGATCTATCCTAACTTCCACTAAATCTACAATCATGTTTGTTGGTGATCAAGATGAGTCATGCATAACAAAATCAAACAGACAATAAACTATCAAAAATGAGTAATTTTAGATAATCACAAAACAATACGATACAATAATATTATACTACAAACCATTGCCACTAAAATATGACATATTATTCAAGACTCTTGATGAAGAAAAAAAGAAAGGAGCAACAATCTGTATAGCGTCTCATCTTTCGACAGAATGACATATATAATTAAAAAAAACTTAATTTTAATCTTTAGAAGCATTTGCGTCAATATCAAACCATCACCTCCACTTTGGAATATCAGTTGCACATGATAGTAGTTTTGATATCATGAATTTTATGAGAGATGAGTTGCAGCAGGTGCTGTTTACCATTACTTGGAACCCAAAAGTGACCAGCGATACACGTCAGCTAATGTCCTTATATTTCTTTCCAGAAGTTCTGTTGCAAATAGTAGCCCCCCCCCCCTTTCCCCCGCCCCCAAAACCTTTATGACAATCAGGAACTATTGGAAATACAGATGGTGCAACAGAGCCACAAAAGAAGAGTCCCCTCCTCCCCCCCCCCCTAATTTGTATCCAAATTTAATACTAGAGAATTAATTGTTCCATATATTAAATAGTTCTCCTTTGCTTTAGTTAGTGTAATTGAAAAAAAATTTCTCCTCAATTTCTGCTTTGACAGTTGGTGCTAAATTTTGTTCATTGTTTTTGAACTTTAAAAATTTATTTTCACGACCCAAAATGAGTCATGAGTTGCACCCACACTTAACCTCCTAGGTGGGTGATCCAACAAAATTTAACCCCAACTTTCAAAATACAAGCATAATGCGGAAGCTCAAAATCTTATTAAATATCGTTTTCCAAAAACTTAAAAGTCATCACATAAGGAAATCTATTCTCTAAATACCACGTCTAAGAGTATTAAAGACACCAAAATAAATAAATAGGATAGTCTATGTCCAAAATTTAAGGAAATCATGCCATGACCGAGAGAATCCAGCGAACTAGAAGAAGTAGCTCACCCTGAAATCTGATGAGTTAGAGACTGGCAAGAGACTAATATACAATGAGTAATAGTATAAAATAAACTATGACACTTAGCAGGTGGCAAGCAAAAAACAACATGAACCAATGACAACAACACTAAAGTAAGTACGTAATCAGTCAACAATATCAAGAACACACATGAGGACTCATGCCTCCACACCAAGCTCTTTTGGGAATTGAGTTATTTGAGATTGAGTACATTACATTGTTTATATATTTTCCTTAAATTTTATCGTGCCGGAACGTGACACCCGATCAAATAATATTGTGTCGGGTCGTGGCACCCGATCCAATATATTGTGTCGAAATGTGACACCCGATCCAATAATACCGTGTCGAAACGTGACACCCGATCCAATAGTACCGTATCGGAACGTGACACCCGATCCAATAATATTGTTAATTTATCATTTATTATCACCACTTTTCGCTACATTAACAATATTTCATCAAGCCCTCTTTATTCAAGGAATCACTTCGATAGAGAAGTTCAAGATTATGAATTTCACGGTCTCGGGATTTCAGACCAATCACATAAATCATTCAAACCACAACCACCAAGCACATAGAAAAATTCATAATATCACTCAGTGACTATTAATTTCTATTAAGAGTCTATCTATCACATAGAATAAACTATAACCTACCTCCATCGAAGAACCGAAGTTAAGCAAACTACCTCTCCAATGCTTTTCCTTTCCTAAATGCCTTTGAACCTTTCCAATCTATCAAGTATATGTTCATAATTTGTAAGTTAACGAGTCTATAAACACTCATATTATTTTATGTCTAGCCTAGATCCAAAAACTCACCTAATTCTATTATAAATTTTCTAAAGTTTAAACCTAAGGATAAGTCTAAATTCCACCAATAACATAACCTTAATAGTAATCAAATACTATAATACACCTAATATTTAGTTACATATCTCAATATATCAAAACCTGAATTATGATATGATAATCGTTAAGAAAATTTAAAACATAACCTTAATAGTATTCAAATACTATAATACACCTAATATTTAATTCTATAAAGTATTCCCAGCAATCACTAACCCATCATTGGTCACAATCATTAGGAACTAAGAATGGCATCAAGACTTGCTCATTAGTTCCTAATTATACTTTCTATTAGCCGTATCAAAATTCCAACAAATATAAACCTAGCCCCTCAATTCATTGGCATATATCAATATTATACATATATTTGTTGACACAAATTTCTACAGAAACCCAATTGAAAATTGATGCCACACATATGTCTAGGTAACGACAAAATATTTGTGAAATCTAAACATACTAAATATTAACCTACTAATTAAATAATGAAACCTCCCCACCATCACACAGTTACTGCTTTCCATATATACCTGTGTCTTAACAAATTACATTCAAACGAACATTAAGATTTAAAAACGTAGTTTTACCTTGATCAAGACATGCGGCTCCTCATGTCGTCTTCAGGTAAGTCCTATTCTCAATTTGATTCTAATTATTTAGGGCAATAATTGTGAACTTATAAATACGTACATATTAAATTCCACTAATTTCCTCCTACACATGATCCATGTGGTAGGGTATATAAATTATGGACTTGACCCATTAACCATCAATTAATAAAAATTAATTATTTAATAAATATTTGTCAACTAAATCACCGTAATTAAATAAATAGTTCAAAATCACCCTTTAAAATTTACGGAAAGAGTTGAAATAGTATTAGTACTCAAAATGACCTACCCGGGTCATTACATTAGATACCAATTTACCCATCGTTCGTCCTCGAACGATCAAAAGAAGATGAGGGTAAGAAAGGGTACTTAAATTGACAAAAAAAATGTGGATATCTATTGTGCCTATCATTCTCAGTCTCCCAAGTAGACTCCTCTACTAGACGATTCTTCTACAAGACCTTTATAGATGCAATCTCCTTTGACCTCAACTTGTGGACCTACCTATCTAGAATAGCTACAGGCTTCTCCTCATAAGACAAAATCTCATCAAGTAGAACTGAATCCCAACGAATATTGTAGTTTCCATCACCATGATAGTCCTTTAACATAGATATGAAACACCGGGTGCACTCCTGACAATCCTGGAGGCAAAATCAATTCATAGGTCACCTCTCCCACACGCTTAAGAACTTCAAACGACCCAATAAACCTTGGATGAAGGTTACCTTTCTTACAAAACTTTATCACACTTCATGGGTGAAACCTTCAGCAACACTTGCTCTCCCTTCATAGACTTTATGTCCCTGACCTTCCGGTCTGTATACTCCGTCTACCTAATTTAATGTGCTAGAAGCTTCTGTTGAATGAATTTAACCTTCTCTAAGGATTCCCTCAAAATATCAGTACCCAAGGTCTCAACTCAAATGCATAAACAAAATCAATTGGAGACCTACACCTCCTCCCATACAATGTCTCAAATGGGGTCATCTCAATACTCAAATAATAACTATTATTATATGTAAACTCAACTAACAACAAAAATCATTTTCAATAACCACTAAAGTTAATCGTACAGGCATCTGCAACATGTTCTGAAGTACCTTGACATAACCATCAGAAAAAATCTTTTCTCACATAACTATGATAACATCTTGAATGAATACTGGGTACAACCAGAAGTAAACCTGAACCAACCACCACATACTCATAATGCACAAATCATGAAAGATCTTATCAATATTTCATTCTCACAACATAAACTTTCCACGAGCTTAAGTTAAAAAAAAATTATCTTTAGACATCAGGTACTCATCAAGGGAGAATCAAACTTATCTTACCCAAAAGAGGAAATGATCAAGTAACCACCCATCGAACGATATACCCAAGCATATAGAACCTCTAACAGCACTATCGAAATGCTAGATTAGTAGTTGTGATTGTAAATAACCCTTAATAATGGTAGTTTTAGACCAAATGATCCCCATATTCAATCACACATAATCGAAACATGACCTCGACGACTAGATGAATATTAAGACTGTCGGACAACTGCAAATATCTATGGTAGCTCTTCTATAAATTCTCATAAGCAAAGTGGTACATGTAGAAACACTGAAATGCTTTAATAGCCCCAAGACAAACCACATATGTCATATGAGATAACCAAGTCATCCAAAACATCCTACCCAACAAAGAGGACATCGTTGGATCGATACACCAGATCCACCCACAAAAGTGAAAACACGCATGGGCATAGCTAGGGAATCATACTCCAAATCATGTACAAAATGAAATATATGGTCACATAAGAATGTACGAAACCTAGGTTGAATAAAACTAAATGCTTCCTCTAAAGAGCCCATGTCTAACATTTCCATTCAGTTTACTCTATTCCTTTGATTTTTTGCTACCCACAATCCACCGGCCTGGTTTTCATTATGATCGAACCTATACTCTATTTATCAGACTCCACATACTCTTCACATCAATCCACTGAAGCTCACACTATCAATACTAACAACCATCATAACCTCTCCGTCCATTTACCTTACTCTAAACCAACACTTTTAAGTGAAACCCTTTCTTAGGTCCTTTAACAATCAAATGTAACAAATTTTACGATCCAAATCATGCATAAGTGTTTTCAAATGCTCAATATCTGATGCAATCGATCATTTCTTACCTTACAAATTCATACCTTGACAAAACATACCACCACGAATGTAGACTTACAAAAGAAAAAAAAATTGAATTATGAATCCAACTGTGTAACTCAATCCCTTTATCTATCAACGCTAGCTCATACCTTGAAGGTTTTTATGAATTCATGTATCTTATATTTTTATTGATCACCTCTCTGATTAACGTTTCAAGAACACCTCATCCAATTCTAGGTGCAAACGATCGTTAAGCAGTATAAAACCCAACAAATGAGTTGGGGTCGAATCCATCAGGGAGCGGTACGTGTTAAAATTCAGCTATGAAGTACAAATGTGATCTAACTAGCTATAGTAATAGATACTATCGGAAAAAGACATTTAAATAAATCTAAGGGGTGACACGAAGGTCAAATGGGGGTTTTGATTTGGAATTATCAACTACAAAGCAGTAAATAGTAATGAGATAACAATAAGGAGAGGAATTCTCAGGATGTGATCGATTATAGGCAAATTTCGATATATGGGTAATTGAAACTACTATTAAACAACTAAAAATCAGTGGGTAGGCTAGACTATAATTGAAATAGCTTTCTCTCGAATAACTATTCCGCTACAAGCGATTTCTCTCGAACATCGACAAGCATAGCAATTAAGAACAACCCATAACCTTAATGCATCTTCTCTCTCGAGCAAGATAGGTAGGACTGGGTTTAGGATTCAATCTCTCGAGCTGAACCCAAATCAACCCAATGCATACAAATCATTAATCAAAGCCTTTGGTTCAAAAACCTCTCTCTCAAGCAAGCTAAGAACACAAAATTAGAACTGCATTTGGAACTACAATTTATAAATTAACTAATAGCTAATGATTAAATCCACTTCAAAATAGCATTTAAACTAGTAATTAGCAATACCCATACACTAATTCAACCCATAATCACATGATCACACCCCAAGAGTTGGGTTTTAGCCGAATATCATGAAAAGATAAAAACCATTACTGAATCGATTAGCCATCAAATGGTAAGAGGAATTCAAGCTTTACAATACTCCAATTCGAGGAAAATTTGAAATCCACTTGCAAAATCTCCAAATTGAGTCTCAAAACCTTTAAGTCTCCTCAGAAAACTAGTCTAGGCTAATTCTCTATTGTTAAAACTAAAAGCTCTCCAAAAAGAACTAGAAGAAGTCCCTGAATTTACAATTAAAAATCCTATTTATAGTCACCAAAAATAAGCCACGAAGGGCCACTCGGTGAGGTAAGTCGGGTTCACCGAACCACTCGGCGAACCGCCCAATGCTCTCTTATATCACCTTCCTGCTTTTGCATTCAGCATCCTCGCGTCCTGTAACTTTGAGCGATCTCTTCTTGCATCACAGAACAGCTCGGCGATTCACCGACGACTCCTTTTCGTCGCCGATTTGGTTTCTTCCCTCGGGGCTTGGCATACTGGAACTCTAGGCGGTGAGATTAGCCACTCAGCGACACGCCAAGTACTCTTGGCGATCTTCAGGCTCGCCCTTCTTCATTTCTTCAGCTTGTTTTGTTCTTTTTTGCCTTTTAGTGTCCTTGTTTTGCTCCTCAATCCATATATCTGAAAATCAAGGCATTAACATCAGTTTATATCATAAATTAGGTATTTGAGGACACTAAATCTACAAAACAAAAGCCTAAATGACTCCAAATCTAGGACTCATCAACACCCCCAACTTAAAATTTTGCTTGTCCTCAAGTAAAACTCAAGATCAGCAGTTCAAAAAGGATGTCTGAAACAGTGTTGCATAAGACTCAACATGAATGCACACAACAATGTTCAATTTACTCATGCAATGATCAATTGTGCACTCAAAGATTCAAATTGTGACTCACCATTACCAAAGATGCTCAAGTTCACAATACTTTCTTCAAATGCAAGTTCAAGCTCAACAAAGGTACTCAAATGCCCTCACAACAAAAATCATTCCATATTCACACACAATTTATCAACACTTTCAAGTTTCGAAATTACATACAACTCTCACACTCACAAAGATGAACACATGCATGACTTCACCCATAGGTTTGCCCTTATATTCCGATCAACATTTGTTTCAGCTCACTCAAGATCACAAAGGTCTTTTCATGGCTTGTAATGGGGTTGAGTGTCAAGGTATGGTCATTTAAGCTCAGTGGCTGCTGCCTCCATGAAGTGTTGCCTGAACATCACTTTCCTCCTTTTCTTTAACAATTCAAACATGCTTATAATCCACCCCATTATTCAACTTCAAATGAATTACAGGATACCCCATTTCTTTTCCAATTTTCATCACTTTATTTCACAACTTTTCATTCTTTTTCTTTGCTTATTTTCTCTATTTTTTTTTATATGGAGGGGTTCCATATTTTTCAAATCCATTTCTCAAAGGGGGATTTTTTACACTTCTTGAGTTTCCTTCTCTTTTCACCACACCCCCAACTTAGGCTTTTGGCCTAAGTTGTCTATTCACACAAACCACACTTCATGAAAGTTATGGGTAGATGGATAAAGAGGGATCACAATTGTTCAAGTTTCTTCCAAGAAAAGGGTGAGGCTCAATAGGGATCAAGCAAGGTTCACACATCTCACAATGTTGGCCACAAAAGAGGTATATCATCAAATTGTTTCACTCTTCAAAATCGTTGCCTAAGATCATTTCAAGTGCTTGCATCACTTAGTCAACCGGACCAACGGGGCAAATTCTAGGTGTCACCACACAATTGTTCAAAGTAATCTCAACACAAAAGGAATTGGCACCAATATCAAACAAGACTCCAAACTTTCACTAGTGTGCAACGTTCATCACAAGAGGCTCATTCGATAACCGACTAGTCACAACGAGATGCTAAAAGTTCACACATTGTCTATGCAACTTCATTGGCCTCATCGTAGCCGCACATTCATTTCTTTCAATTAAGAGCACTATTCAAGTCATCGGTATTGATCATAACCGATACTCAAATTTGCACAAGAACAGCCACAAGCCACAATCACAAACAATATGGGTGGCCCAATTTATTTATTTTTTAAAAATAGGTCAAAACCACTTCCATTCAAAATAAGGAGACACAATCTCAAGCATCCACAAGATTAAAATTAAAACACAATTATAGATCACAAAACCCAACATAAACAAATAAAACTGTCAATCACAAGAGGTAGGTATGGAAATACCTCACCCCACCCACAAAAGAAAAGAAATTGTCCTCAAATGCAACTAAAACATCAAAAATCAATAAAGATGACAGAGAGGGAAGTAAAGAATGATCCTCTCTACACAGTCACTCCATCTGTCGGGGCATCAATGCCCGGGGTCACACTCTGGGTCTGGGCATCAGTACCCGGAGTAGCATCAACACTATCTCCATTGGAGCCTACCATAGAAATATCCCTAAAGGAGACCTATCGGGCAGTCTCAATCATGACAGCCTCTAGGTTTGCCAGATCATCATATACAGTAGCATCTCGCTCCTCAAGCTGCTCCTCATTGGTCTCGGCCTCAGACTCATCAGCAGCAACATCCTCCATAATATCATCTCCGGTGATAGACTGAGGTACCTCAGCATGGGCTGGAATCTCAGCACTCGGATCCTTGGGGATCTCAACTGACCCATAAAGCGAAGTGAAGTCTGTGGACTTAAGATGGTCCACATCCTTCCTAAGCTCAGAAACCTCAGCTTTCAAAGCTGTAACCTTAGTAGTCACCCCCTGTCCTCTCTCACAAGTAACTACTCTCACAGTGAGAGCATCAATGGCAGCTTGGAGAGGTGTCAGCACAGTTGTGATGGCCCTCTCAATCATCCAGAGCACCTCGGACTCTAGCCGAGAAGCCCGCACATCTGTAGAATGGGCTAGGTGCCCCATCTTGAGGAACATGGCCTGAGTGATCGGAGGCCTGGAGGTAGTGGTTCCTGAAGAAGCTTTAGGAGGCTGGGAAGGAGTGGAAGTAGATGTACCTGAAGGCCCGGAGACCGGAGTAGGCAAAGTTGCCTCTGTAGGTATGGACTCAACATCAACCTCTGGGGATGTGTCCACCGGAGCTTCTCTCCTCTTATCTGCCTTATCCCGTGTGTACTCGCCTTCTATGCACTAGATATCGATAGAGGATATGGGTGTAACCTCAACATCCCTCTTCTCGTCAAGAGGAACTCCAGCCCGCCGATACAACTCTCTAATAAGCACTGGAATGGAAGGGACGTCTGGCCCTGTTTGGCCTTCATGGGCATCTCCTACTCTATAATTAATCCCAAGTTCAGCTGCTTCTTGGCGATGATGGATCTGAGACAGGCCGCCTTTGGGTGGCGGAGAGTGGACTCATTTTGTGATGGCATGATCGAGCTACTGATGAACTCAAACCAATACCGGGCTGCTATGTTTAATTCCTTCTTCTAAATAGGGACTTCGACGTCAATCCACCTCGGGGTGGTGTCAGAGATGAGGGGAGCTAGCCATCCCTTGAGGTCATCCAGAGTCTGTGCTGTGGTCATGCTCAAAACCTGTAGCCTTGTCGAATACATAATTTATATGATCGCTGCTGCATCCTACTGTGTTTCCTCGAACTACCACAGACTCTACCGGTTTGAAGGAACTAGCCTTCTTATTTCCCTGGGGTACCAAGTCACCATAAGAAGTGTAAAATTCTCTGACCCAGGTGGGAATGTATGGGCCATGGGTCCTGGTGAATATGTCGAACTTGTGGTACCAAAGTGTGTCCCACACAAGAGGCTACCTGTCCACCACACCATCCGTGGAAATTTGCTTCTCCTCGAGAATGGTCCTCAGTCCCTCAGCCTTTAACCGATTGGGTAACCGGGGAGGAGGACCCTGAACTGGTTGTGCTGGAACCACCGACTGTGCTGGAGTTGGCATTGTAATAGCTACAGGAGGGGTAGACTCCAGGATCCTACACGGATCTTAGCAAAACCTTGCACGAACCTCTGCTCACCAGGTCTGTAGTGATTGGTCATCCTTAGGCTCGGAGAGTGAGACTTGAGAGTCAAAAGATTCCCTATCACTGCCGGAGTTGTGTTCCGGTCTCTCAGCTATGGGCGGTTTGCCCTTGCTTTTGCCTCCCTTCGGAGGTGCTTTCTTGCCCTTTTGTGTGGAAGCAACTTCTCCCTCATTTATTATGATGCCCCGTGCTCGTTTGCGGGGCTGCATGCCACTTTCATCTAAGTTGGTCCTAGCCATATCTGCAAAACACATCGAAAAATGTTAGAAATAATTCAAGAAAGTTGCAGAAATTCAGTTGCAGAAAGACTCGCCGAACCATTCGGCGAGTCGCCTAGTCGTTTAGGCGAGCCATATCGGGCTCGCCTACAGTACCAGCTCAAAAAATTTCCAAAAATTGGGCATGTCGGTGACACTCAGGGCCCGTCGGCGAATCACCGACACAACTCGGCGAGCAAAGACTAGCCCGTCGAATATTACAGTGTATTTTAGGGGTTAGGGGCGCAGAATGGGCGATCATAGGAACTTTTTGGCGAGTCGCCGAGTGAACTCGGCAAGCTCAGGCTTCCCACCGAAAGTTACAGACTCCAACTAGCCAAATAATGAAATTAAAGGTGATCAAAGGGGGACGTTGGCGAACCGCCGAACCGTTCGGCGAGCTCAACCCAGCTCGCCAAACTGCCCAACGTGCCAATTTTCAACCCCATTTTCCAAAATCAAGCCCGCAACACCCAAAAACAAAATCAAACCAACACAATATGCAATTAGACTCACACCCATTAGAACCATGCCTTCGGGGTACTCAAACTTCCCCCGATTTGGCCAAAATTGTCCATTCGATGACTTTCACCCTTAGGAATGGTGTCAAATGCTCATTCATCGGGATAATTACATCATTTGGGTCAATTCGGGGTTACTCAGACTTCACCTCACTAAACCCAATACAAATTAACCGCAACCCAACAAATTAAGATCAATTTTAACACATTAATCACAGGGATACATCAATTTAAGTATTTAGGCACAATTTCGAAACACAAAATAGGCAATCAAACACATAAAAGATCATTCAAGTAATTACCCATCACACATTAACACAATTTGACCATTAGCATTTGAGTTCAACCACTAATCATAGGTGCGGGGTTCAGAAAACAAACCTGATTGTCGAATAGAGAGTTTGAATAGCTAGGCGGCAAAGAAATACGATTCCGAGCATGAGATCAAACACAAAAAGTTAATATACTAGTAAAATATATAAAATCTAAAGTGCGGGTAAGAGTGTACGGGGTTAGAAATGAGAGAATATGAAAGATTTTGAAATTTCAAACCGTTTGGCCTTTTAAAACCTTTCAGGTCGCGGTCCATTCGGCGGTGTAAGTCATCCACGCCGAACCACTTGGCGATGCGCTGATCGGTAAATTACCTCGCCGAGTTTTACAGGACTCTCAGGTTTCTTGGGGGTCCAAACGACGGACAAACGATCGTTAGCAGTATAGAACCCAACAAATGAGTTGGGGTCGAATCCCACAAGGAGCGGTACGTGTTCAAATTCAGCTATGAAGTACAAATGTGATCTAACTAGCTATATGAATAGATATTATCAGAAAAATACATTTAAATAAATCTAAGGGGTGACACGAATGTCAAATAGGGGTTTTGATTTGCAATTATCAACTACAAAGCAGTAAAATAGTAATGAGATAACAATAATGAGAGGAATTCTCGGGATGTGATCGATTATAGGCAAATTTCGATATATGGGTAATTGAAACTACTATTAAACAACTAAAAATCAGTGGGTAGGCTAGACTATAATTGAAATATCTTTCTCTCGAACAACTATTCAGCTTCAAGCGATTTCTCTCGAACATCGACAAGCATAGCAATTAAGAACAGCCCATAACCTTAATGCATCTTCTCTCTCGAGCAAGATGGGTAGGACTGGGTTTAGGATTCACTCTCTCGAGCTAACCTAAATCAACCCAATACATACAAATCATTAATCAAAAGCTTTGGTTAAAAAACCTCTCTCTCGAGCAAGCTAAGAACATAAAATTAAAACTGCATTCGGAACTACAATTCATAAATTAACCTATAGCTAATGATTAAACCCACTTCAAAATAACATTTAAACTAGTAATTAGCAATACCCATACACTAATTCAACCCATAATCACATGATCACACCCCAGGAGTTGGGGTTTTAGCCGAACATCATAAAAAGATAAAAACCGTTACTAAATCGATTAGCCATCAAATGGTAAGATCAATTCAAGCTTTACAATGCTCCAATTCGAGGAAAATTTGAAATCCACTTGCAAAATCTCCAAATTGAGTCTCAAAACCTTTAAGTCTCCTCAGAAAACTGTTTTAGACTAATTCTCTATTGTTAAAACTAAAAACTCTCCAAAAAGAGTTGGAAGAAGTCCCTGAATTTACAATTAAAAATTCTATTTATAGTCGCCAAAAATAAGCCACGAAGGGCCACTCGGCGAGGTAAGTCGGGTTCGCCGAACAACTTGGCGAACCGTCCAATGCTCTCTTATATCGCCTTCCTACTTTTGCAGTCAGCATCCTTGCGTCCTGTAACTTTGGGCGATCTCTTCTTGAATCGCGGAACTTCTCGGTGATTCGCCGACTGCTCCTTTTCATCGCCGATTTGTTTTCTTCCCTCAGGGTTTGGCACACAGGAACTTTAGGCGGTGAGAGTAGCCACTCGGCGACATGCCGAGTACTCCTGGCGATCTTCAGGCTCGCCCTTCTTCATTTCTACAGCTTGTTTTGTTCCTTTTTGCCTGTTAGTGTCCTTGCTTTACTCCTCAATCCATATACCTAAAAATCAAGGCATTAACATCAGTTTATAGCATAAATTAGGCATTTGAGGACACTAAATCTACCAAAATAAATCCCTAAATGAGTCCAAATCTAGGACTCATCACTCTCCATCAACCTTACCATATTCTTTGCTAAAAAATCCAACCGTACTCATTACCAAACTCAAAATCCCAAAAGAACTTATCATCACACTCGAGCTGAACGTCTGTAGACTTCTTTCTCAAGTCTTATTCAATAATTTTTAACCAATATAATGAACCCGTGACACTATTACCATAACCAGAGCAAAATAAATGAAATCACGTGTCTCTGAATTCAATTCTCAACTCCTCTGAAGATACCTCTTTATTCTTTGCATTCAGAGAAAATATTCTTCCTCTCACCTCTTTCTGAAGGGTACACGACATCCCAATAAAAATATCATTATAAATCTAGCTCCTTTAAATTCTATTTGAGTGGTGTCCTAGCATCTCCTAAAAAAATTTCTACAACCCCGTTACTCACCAAATAGTAGAAACCACTACCGTTGATACTCACAAGTTGTTATTATCACACAAATTTGCTTAATAAACAATTCTTATTATATAATGCATCCCTATCATAATCCATCATGAACTGTTATTACCATCATGTCAGTTAGCCCTTGCCATCACACCGAAGTCAACCTTTTCATCGACATGACACCTCAAACCCAGTTTTACCAATCAAATCCAAAGTACTAACCCAAATTTTACACCCACTTTCTAACTAAAATCTCCAATTGCATTCACCCAAATTCACTCACTGACTTTCTTTATCCATAAGGTTCCGGTATCAATCCACTCCTTTGGAGCTTAAGATTAAATCACCAAATCCTTGAACCCTCAAGATATACTTCACAACCTAAATGCATTAATACCGTACCAAAGATCCTCCACTAAAATATTCCTGAAAAACAACACTTAACCCAAGCGTCCATAGTAGCAAACTAGTTGGTTTCTCAAATGTGAATGCAATACCGAATCTCATTAACTGAACATGTCATACACTGATAACTCCTTAAGTAGTTAGTATTCATACTTGTCAATCGATGTATTAGTTTCCACATACCACTACTACCACACCATGAAAGTTTGTTAGATCCATCACTAGAACACATCATATCTATCGAGAAGATCGAACCCAAATAGCCCACACATTTCTATCTATTGAATAGCTGCACAATATTATAATTTTTTTTTGTCTCTAGCCCAAATGATTTTCATTATTTCTTAGGTCAAGTCGATAACAAAAGTAACACACTTCATAACTTTAATCAAGTAAGCATAAGTATTGTTATAGTAGTCGTATCATGACCCTATGTGATATATACTCAATCTATGAAATCGTAGTAGAGATTCTAACCTCGATTGGCGCAATTTAATTTCATCATTTGCTAAACAACCGAAACATGTTATAACAACTTTACTAACTACATTTTTCAAAGTAATGGTGTTCATTATCTAGCCGTCCCTTATGAAACTTCTTGAATGTTTTCACTTTGGCAAAGTCATCTGACTTCACCCCTTTTACCTCCATCCCAAAATCAATCACTTCGTGAAAATATTTTGCTGAGGCAACCACCTATAAAGCTTGAATCTACAAATCTGACCTTAATTCCTTTACAAAGAAGCAAATTCTATCTTTCAGACTGAAGCGAGGATGAGTATCATATATGGATAAAGTACAAAATTTAGCCTCATAAGCAACAACATACATCTTTCCTTGATCTATATTCTGGAACTCATGTCTCCTCATGTCCCTCAAAATCCAGGGGTTATACTTATCCATGAAGAAGTCAGAAAATGTTGCCCAAGTCATAATTAGTGCCTTTTCTTGTCAGCACTCAACATGAGACCACCAACATATTTTGTTGTCTCCCCAAAACTGGTATGCCACAAACTCAACACCAAACCTTTCAACTATATCCATCTTACGAAGCAGCACATGAAATGCAACAAGAAAATCATAAGCATCTTCAGATTCAATACTCATGAAGACCGAGGGTTTCAACTTTAAGAACTTAATAAAGGGATTATGCTGGTCACTAGTCATTACATGTCCACAGTGAATCGGGAAAACATGTTTGTTTCCAAGGACACATCCTCTCTTGCTAGTGTTGGTGTTACCACTTATGTTGCCCTAGTTCTGACCATATGTGAAATAAAGTGAAGGAGGAAAGATACCAATTTGTATCACCTAGATACCAATTGGATTCAAGTAATAGCACAAAAGAAAGAAGGAGAGGAGTTTTCTTAAAGTCCTACAGCCTCTCGAAGAAAAGTAAAGGTGTCCCCGTACTGTTCTACAAGACTCTACTAGACTTGTCCTTGTGTGATGAGATCACTGAACCTAAAGCTCTGATACCAAGTTTGTCACAACTCAAAATGACTCATGAGTGGCACCCACACTTAACCTCCTAGGTGGGCGAACCAACAAATTCAACGCCAACTTACAAAATATAAGCATAATTTGAAAGTTCAAAATCTTATTAAATATCGTTTTCCAAAAACCTGAAAGTCATCACATAAGGACATCTATTCTCAAAATACCACGTCTAAGAATATTAAAGACACAAAAATAAATAAGTAGGATAGTATATGTCCGAAATTTAAGGACATGGTGCCATGACCGAGAGAATCCAGCGCGAACTAGATGAAGAAGCTCACCCTGAAATCTGATGAGCTGGAGACTGGCTAGAGCTGAGGGCGATTCGAAGTCGATGGTACACTCGCTGCACTTCAAAAAAGAAAAACACAACTAGGGCTCAGTATAGGGCAACATGTACTAAGTAGATATCATCGGCCAACTCAAAATAGAGACTAATATTCAATGAGTAATTGTATAAAATCAACTATGACACTTAGCAGGTGGCAAGCAACAAACAACATGAACAATTGACAAAAACACTAAAGTAAGTACGTAATCAGTCAACAATATCAAGAACACACATGAGGAATCATGCCTCCACACCAAGCTCTTTTGAGAATTGAGTTCTTTGAGATTGAGTACATTACATTGTTTATATATGTTTTCCTTAAATGTTATCGTGCCGGAACGTGACACCCTATCCAATAATATTGTGCCAGCTCGTGGCACCTGATCCAATATATCGTGTCGGAACGTGATACCCGATCAAATAATACCTTGTCGGAACGTGAACCCGATCCAATAGTACCGTGTCGGAATGTGATACCTGATCCAATAATATTGTTAATTTATCATTTATTATCACCACTTTTCACTTCATTAACAATATTTTATCAAGCCCTCTTTATTCAAAGCATCACCTCGATAGAGAAGTTCAAGATTATGAATTTCACGATCTCAGGATTTCAGACCAATCGCATCACCACATAAATCATTCAAACCACAACCACCAAGCACATAGAAAAATTCACAATATCACTCAGTGACTATTAATTTCTATTAAGAGTATATCTATCACATAGAATAAACCATAACCTACCTCCATCGAAGAACCGAAGTCAAACAAACTACTCTCCAATGCTTTTCCTTTCCTTAATGCCTCCGAACCTTTCCAATCTATCAAGTATATGTGCATAATTTGTAAGTTAACTAGTCTATAAACACTCATATTATTCTATGTCTAGCCTAGATCCAAAAACTCACATAATTCTATAATCAATTTCCTAAAGTTCAAACCTAAGGATAAGTCTAAACAAGTATATACGCAAAACAAATTAATATTACATATAAAAATATTAATACAGAACAATTAAGACTTAGTAACTACGAAAAAGAATACAAAAGACTTAAAAAACTTGAAAGGTTTTTAGAACAAGTACATAGGTATCATCAAGAAAATCACTTATTAAACAGAATATATTGGGAAATCTCTGCAGTAACTAGCGAGATAGATAATATAAAAACAAGGATAAAATATTACAAAAATACAACTTCGTATAAATTAC